>APFE031404273.1:0-51721 GCA_000404065.3 Pinus taeda | reverse complement strand
TTAATGCCAAAACCTGGAATCACAATGCATTAGTCCCGTGGATAAAGTGTCTAACCTTCCTCCTACAAACAACATGAAATAACTAAGAAATGCATGCATAAGCAAATAAAGATGAATGGTTTGAGCAAGTAAAGTAGACCAAAATGAGCCCAAATTATACCAAAATTGGGGCTCATCAACATCCTCCATCTCTTTCTGTTGTGCTACTTCTGCAGTCTGAGTATGAAGAGTTGGCAGTAATTTCATTTGTTTTCTGAGGGCTGCTAGATCCTCTTCCTTCTTCTTGATCAAGGCTTGTGTTCCCTTGGGATCTTTGGGGTCATGTCCCATCTCTATTATGATTTCTTCCAGGGATTTTATCCTGTTATCTTTGGCCAATGATGAGGCCTTTTCCAGCTCTAGCTAGGTAGAGGTATTGTACAAGGAATTCTGCAATCTATGAGCCAGTAGAGCCTTATCTGCCAGGGTTGAGTACACCATTTCTCTTGTCTGCTTATGCAGCTCAATCTGGTCTATAGGTTGTATATCCTTAGAAAGGACTTCCAGATTAGTTCTTATGTACTCTGCAGCTGATTGTGGTTGTTGCATGGTGGGTCTAAAATGAGTTAAAGTTATTTTTCCTACTTCCATGTCATAGGCTGCCATTAGCCTTTGTTGATTGGTTGGGGCCATCCTTAATAGTTGATTATAGAGCTGGAACCTTATTGGTTCGTTCCTAGCTTTAATTTCAGTAAAATCCCTTGTAATATCTGCACCCTTTTGTGTTTGTTGTTTGGAGGACGAAACCTCCCCACCTGGTTGTTTGTCATGCTCCTGCTGAAAGGAGCTGGCCGATGTTTCCAAAATAGGAGGGATTTGTTGTCCTGAAGTTCCTTCACCTCTCAAGTTTCCAAGTGTTTCCTCTGATATTCCTTCTTCAGCATAGGGGTTTAACCTTTGCCTTTTTTCTCCCTGCTTCTCGGTTGGTGTACCTGTGGTTGCACTCTCTACTTGGTCCCTCTTTTTACCTCTTTCCTCATGTTGAGGAGTTGGAAGCACAGGAATTTCAGGTGCTTTTGCATGTGTTGAGGGACTTTTCTCTTGGTTTCTTTCCAGATTTAGAGAAGGTTGCTCCTCCATTGTACTCTATCCCTCTGAATGCTCTATTTCCTTGTCCTTTCCTACTAATGATATGGCTCCCTTAGCTGGCTGTGGTGAGGCAGCAGTTGATGTACTCGCTCCCAATAGTTGTGGCTGTATGGAGAGGACCTGTGGAACACATTCCAGGTCAATTCTCTTTTCAATTTCTTTCATGTCTTTCTCCAATTTTTCTTCTTCAGAAATTGGTTCATCATCTAAAGAACCTTCTACCCATTCTGGTAAATTAGCATACTGCTCTATGTGAGGGATTGGCTTGTGCACATACCCTGAGAGCCTGTGTTTGACTCTCCTAAAGCTTATGAAGTGTTCGGGGTCATATGGTGACCAATAGAAGCTCTGTTTTAACAGCATCTCCTCTCCCAACATTTTATCTGCATCCTTCCAGGCTTCTTCCCTTTTGTTGAAAACAAAGGGACCCAGTTGAGTTCTGATTTTCAACTGTGCCTTCTTGTTTTTTCCATGGAAGTGAACTAGGTCTGCATGACTAAACTGTCTGAAATATTCTAAGGCAAAGAACCTCATGGGAATGTATCTTGGTAGCCTATAGGGAGATAACTCACTCCCATAAATTCTGATAACTGTATGGTTTTGGTAAAATTACCAATCCCCAATGTTGTATTCTTTGGAAAGATGAAAAATCCTTTGCATTTCGGCAGTAAGTCTGAGAGGAGGAGTCTCCAATAATAAGCAAGTAGCTGGGTATATAAAGAGATCAATAAACTCACAATATGTATAGGGAGAGCGTTGGGCCATATGAAAAACTAAAGTCCAAAAGACTA
This sequence comes from Pinus taeda, assembly GCA_000404065.3. Classification (NCBI taxonomy): domain Eukaryota; kingdom Viridiplantae; phylum Streptophyta; class Pinopsida; order Pinales; family Pinaceae; genus Pinus; species Pinus taeda. The sequence goes on along the minus strand of APFE031404273.1, from coordinate 49,802 downwards.
CAGATCTCCTCTCTCTTCTTGAATCAAATTTCCTGAGAGGGACCTTGAAACTATCAGGGTGATAAAAAAGCAGCAGATGATAAATGTAAGAGGTGTATTTGAAAACTCTTTCCCTGTCCATCATCGTGAATTTCTCATGCATTTTGTTGGCTATGAATGTGGCATAGTCATACATGATGGCAGGGGGCTACCCTAGAGTAAATATGGCCAATAATTGAAACACTGTCTCATCTACAAACTCCCCTGTCTTACATCCTAAGATGTAGGAAATCATATCCACCATGAGCCTACCCATTTCATTGAATGAAACCTGATGATACGGTGGAGGATGGTCACTCTGATATCTCGGTATCATGAACAGTTGATTAACTCTTAGTATCTCTGCTTTGGAATGCCTTGGACCGCTATCAATTAGATGTTTTAGGGTGAGAGGAACCAAGGACTGGGGAGGCTCATAATTCAGCATTTGATTGATAGATTGAGGAGTGATATGGAACAATACTGACCCATCTGGGCTGAGGATTTCCCTCAAAGTGGGCTGATAGCGAGAATGGCAGAAATGGATAAAATCAGGCAGCACATTGACTTCTGGGCGGTAATAGATAGGCATATTGGATTGCCAAATTCCCAGGGGATCAGTGTTATTTTTATAACTGTTCTTGAATTGGAAAACAGTTAAAAGGTGGGATTCAAGCCCCCTCATATCCTCAATCTGGAAATCTCTGTCTGCTAGAGGTATCCAATCTAAATTCATGTGTGGGGCATTCAGAGGAGCAATATTCAGGGAAACTGGGTCATCCATGTCTTGTATTGCTTTGATTGAAGGGAATAGAGGCGAAATAAAACCTGGAGGCAGAAATTGAGGCTCTGCGAACAGCACGCCAGGCCCAGCTAGTAATTTGCTTTTGAATGGGCCACACAATATAGAGTTTATGGAATGCTGAAGAGTGACAGTACTCCAGCTAGGCACCTTAACGAGAATGAGTTGAGACTAGAGGCTCAGTGGGCACTGGATGCAATGCTGAGAGGAGGGGAACTGAATTTCGCTTGTGGAGCACCAGTTCCCAGATAGGAGAGGAAACTCAGTTTTTTCTTTTAGGAACAAAGGCTAGAACTAGCAAAGCATAATATAGTTGGGCAGCTCAGCTGAGTAACACACAGATTTTAGTATTTCGCGGGTGACCATGAACAAACAGAGGGGAGGAATAACCCTTTCTCCGAAGAGAATGGCTTCAGGGTTTCGGTCTGTAGAGAACGACCAGTTCAAATGATAGGTGCAGAGTAATGGGTGACTGGCGGGAGTAGTTTTACCAGTTAAAAAAGAGTTTATTTGGAATTTTGAGCAGAGAAGCACGAAAACAGGGTTTTAGGTGAAAATTGGCTAAATACCTGTTATGAGGGCGCCAGAGGCACTTGATAGAACGAACTGAGCTGCTGAGACGAACTATGGTGCCGAATTTGCAGGTTGGCTGGCCGCTGAAGTCTTGGGAGAGTAAAAAATAACTAAAACCACATGCACGTTGCTTTCGCAGTAAAAAACCGAAATGAACTAAAATAGTCGTTTTCACGACTTTTAACTCAACTTTCCAGAATTTTGGCGCTTCTTGAGATTTTTTGGCGTTTTCTGAGGATGACGCCATCATGACGTATTTTTTTGTCGGGTAGCGGGTATGGATAATGATGTGGCAGCTGATGTGGATGATGACGTGGCAGTGGACACCGTGGCAGATTGATGATGTCCGCAGGTGACATGGCACAAGTATAGTACGGTGGCAGGTGATGTGGCAGGGTGACGCGGCACTGACATCACGGGGGAAAGAGAGCGGTTTTGAAGTGCATCGGACCGCCTTTGGTACGAAGGCGGTATTCGTCAGGGGCAGCCCGATGCAATAGGAAGACGCCACGCGTCCCAGTGTATGACGGTGAAACCATCGGACATCGGGTGCTAAAGGACTGTCATAAGGGGGCGCTTGATATCCACGAGGGTCGTCGGATCTGGGAGAGCAGATCTGATGGCAGACGGGGGGAGAAAAAGCTCGGATTTTAAAGCAAATGTGCGTGCGTTAACCCTTGAAATAATCGTGGCTGCAGGTGGGTTTAAACTTAAGGTTAAGGTTTAAAGTAATGTCGGGTTTTGGCTATTTATCAATCGGATATTGATAAAACCCAAAAAAGGAGCGGAGAAGGGTTAAAATGGTTATTTATTTGACCAAGAGTCAAATAAATCCCGAGTGAACGCGGAGGGACTAACAGTGGGTCCCAAATGGACCTAATGTTTTCCCGAATTTGGTTTATTTGGCCATAATTGCCAAGGGGTGGGATATTTAGTATTTACAGGGTTTTTTATATAGTCTCTTTTAGAGTAGGGGTAGGGAACATGGTTTTAGGGAGCTATATAATAGAATTAGATGTTAATATGAATTCTGAGAGATGACAAAGGATGTGGAGATGCTAAGTTTATGGATTAGAAACTCAAGCATAAGGAAATGAATGGATTATGTAGAAATTAATTTTTACACAAGAAATGTGGCTTCTTTTCAGTAAGTCAACTCAATTGTCAACTTGGATTTAATAAGAAATGGAGTGGAACTGGATTACTTGAGTAGATCTCAAGGTTCTTAGAGGAATGTTAGTTAGATGATTTCTTGGGGGAAAGGAAAAGGAAATTAGTTTTGCCTCCTTGTTGTACTGCCAAGATGCCAACTTATACATGCTATGGGTCCTGCATTTGATAAACCAAATGGTAATAGCATCTTTACTTCTATAGCCTCATACTACCTACCCATCCTAACCATCCTAACATTTTTTCTTCACTTGAATTAGGTGCACTTGAATTAGCAAACCCTCAATGTGTTCTTTTGTCTTTTTTGGATGCCCTCCTATCTAAATCTATCCTTATCTCTTCCAAGGGCCCAGATTAAGCAATTGGGCTCCTTTGATTCTCTACCTATCTAAAATCTGCCAAGATTAGGCTGTTTGGACAGATTATTCTTTCTCTATATACTGCAACAGAAAATTGAAACCTAGGGAGACCAAGATTAAACTGTTTGGACCTCCCTTTGACTGAGATTTGTGCAAAAATGGAATAACTCTTCAAAAATTGGAATGCAACAGTTACACTCTGAGTAGCAGACTCTCATATCCTTTCACTCTGGTGACTGTTAGTAAATATGGAGCATTGCACAATGCAAAGTATGACATATTTCACCTGTAAAAATGTCAATCATGAAATATGAGTAACCTACTGCAGTAGGAGGCTAACAGTGGGTCCACTTGGGGATGGCTTCTCCTTGTGAGAAACCAAGAACAGTAGGTTAGACTGCCTTGAGCTTCTTATTGTTATTGTACTCTGAACCTTCCCTTTGATGGCTTACTTTATTTATGAATATGACAGCAGACTTGCATAGCTTAGGGCCTTCACTTCGGGCTTCAACCACAGCAAGGTTTCCCTCCAAACAGAAAATTGAAATCCTACCTACTTATACTAATCGATGCTTCCTTTGCTGATTAGGTGAAATGAAACAGCCAATGCAGCCATTTAAGCAACTGTAGAGAAAACTGAACTGATAAACTGATTTTTAATGAAGTGGAAAGCACTCTCAGGTCATGTGTTCCTATAACCGACATATGGGCATACAAACACCGTTGCTGATGCATCTGGTCCTTACTGAGATAGTAAGCTAAAGATTTTGAGTTGAGGAGAAGCTCCAAGTAGTCGACTATAGGATCAATAAACATATCATGTGGGACCACCTTCTCTACGCCTTCTTGATCTGCTGGAGCAGCTGCATCTTTGATAATAAATCCTGTCACCATTTCTTCAGTCTTTGCTTTGAAAGCATGATCCTGTCTAATCTGTAAGTCAGACGGTAACCCCACTTCCTCACGACTTGGGGAAGGAAGATTTTGAAATAAAAATTAGGACCACGAAATTATATGACAGGATTTGAGATTGTAATAGCTCAATTTCTTTTTCATATCTTTCAATCACTAAATCAATAAAAAGATTATGCTGGCTTCCTTTTGCTTTTGACAATACAAATATGAGGAACTCTTCATCAAGCTCAAACTCTGATAAACTTTTCCTGAATTCATTTAAGGCTTCATGAAATGCGGGATTTTCCACAAAGCTGGTCATCCTGTTTTGTTGTTGGCACTTTGGAGTTGGCTCCTTTCTCCAGCGGAGTCTTGATTGAAAATGAAGTGGAGAAGCCAGGTGGCTATCTTAGCTTTGAAGAGTCTGACCTTTGTCCACCATCAGAGATCAGAAATGAAGATGAATAATTCTAAAGAAAAGGAACCCTTTTCCCAAAACTTGTATGCTACTTCTCTTTTACCGAAGATTTTGGGCCAAGGAAATCTATCTCTGAACCAATGGAGCTTTCCAACTTGATTTGTGAAATTATTTGAGGAAGTTCCCCAGTGGAGTTGCCATTATGTTATCACTCAGGTTGTCCCTAAGCTCCTGGAGGGATACGGCCGAGGTAACCACAAACCAATCTTTGGATTGCAGGTTCTAGCCCACCTGCAATCAGAGAGGGCTCTCTCTTAATGATTTAGCTTCGTTGATGATGATTTTAGGCTAGTTGTTGGGTTCAGGGGTTTTGATTTAAGTTTGGATGGAAGTTAAGATGGAGGGAAGATATTTTCAAGTGGAGAGGCAAAGTATGGAGCTGAAAGTTTCAAACCATTGGGCGTGGAGTCAAGGAGTTAGGCTACTGGTGCGTTTTCTTGGTCACAAGACAAATATGAAGCAAGGTAGCCATATATAACACAGTTTTCAGGCTTAAAGAGATGAAATGAAACTGAAGAATGAGAGGTAATAAAGAATCACTCAATATCTTCAACAGAGGGAAAATGAATGAACTGTATCTAGGAGCAGTTAAGAATTCATGGATAACTGTCATACATGATGAATTGGGGCAAATATGAGCCAGATGGAATCCATATTTATGCCTAAAACAGATGAAAACATGAAGAAACAGCAAAAATCGAGCATAGAGTGTATTTAAACAAATTCTAAGCTAATCTTTCTTTCCAGTGTTTAAGAGCGTAATTCATGAGTGAGAACAGAGATAAGAAGTACTTATTGAGTTATGTGACAGCACAAGAATTTCACAGTCAATCTTCAACCATTTAAACACAGCAACATTTCATCCTCCATGCTCATGAGCAATCTTTGATTATAGAAAATTTTCAAGCATACAGTGTGAGTCTCCCTCAGAGCCTATCATCCTCAAATTATAAAAAACAACCAACCCTTAATACATCTGCCTTCGCAGAATATATAGAAGTTATTTACAAAATATCCCATCGGGAAAATATCTGGACATAACTATGTCCATCTATCCCAACATGCTTAATAAATATTATGAAGAAAAAATTGTACAACAATAACTGAGAAAGTAAATGTGTTTAATTGGCCACTGTAGGTGTCCTGATTGTGGTTGACTCTTGGACTAAGAAAGTCGGTTGATGAGCGCTATGCTGATGAGATGTTCTGGGTGTGCTGTCACCTGCCAGTTGTTTATCTTTTCCAAATGCTTTTCCGCGCCAATTCCATCCGTTGTTAGCTCGAATTTGCTGATGGAAAAGTTGTGCAATGAAGTTTGCTTGTAGAGGCAAAAATATGCAGAGCATCAAAATTACTTTAGAATCTGGAGCAGGCTTTGCCACCAATCTTCTGGTGCTAGATGATGTTTTCTTAGTTTGAATAGGGTCTCGTCAGCTTCTGTATATGTATAATAATTCGGCCAGACTGGAAAGAGATGCTTGATTTCATGTTCAATGTAAAATAGATATTCTAGTTTATTGTATAAACTTTGCCCTGTGAGAGGAGTTGATTCCTCTGTGTTGCTCGATGATGTCGTGGCCTGATTCTGTACATATGTATGTAGTCTATATGCATACTGCTCTTTCTTTAATAACCTTCCCTCACTAGTAACTAGGATGGGTAAACCTTTGTTCTATAAATCTGCCATCCTTTGTCTGAAGGCCTGTACCTCTGTTTGCATTTCTTGGCACTTTCTTTCTATTGTTTGGACAAAATTCCTCATGGTTAGCACCTTTTTGACTCTCACAATGGTCTCTGTTCTGTTCTGAATGTTCAGTGCTATCAACTGGTCACCAGTACGAGTATTTAGAAAGTGAATCAATTTATTGGCTAACTCAGGCTTGCCTGCCAATAATGCCCTGGCCTTTTGAGTTTCATACTGAGCTAACGCCATCAAATCTATTTGATCAAAAATGGTTTGGATCCCTGTCCATTGCTCAACAAGAGCTTTGCCAATATTATCCCACAAAAATGTTTTGATTTGAGCCAGGGTTGCATGGAGAGTGAGGTCTTTCTCGAAGGCCTTTATTTTATTTTCTAGGGCCTTTATTTCCCTGGTTTTCTCAGCAACTGTAATTTTTGATTTATCATAGCTAGCTTCAAATTTAGCTAGCTTTTCTTTGGTTTCCCTCATTTCTGTCATTTGTACTTCGAGGGCCTTAATCTCTTTCATCATGGCCTCCATGCCCAAATTGGCCTCTTGTGCAGCTGTTGCTGTGGTTGCTGATGTAGTTTTTGTGGCTGAAACATCTGTTGCTGAAGTTGAAGTTGGTGGAGGTGTTGTTGTGGTAACTATGGTAGGGGGAGCTGAGATCGTTGGGATTAATGGAGGAGGCCTTGAAGACGACTCAGGTTGTTTCCATTGCAAAGCTTCTTCTAGTGCTTTCTCTGTGTCCAGTATTCTCTGATTCATTCTCATAAGCAAGGTGTACACGTCCTCCATCTCTTTCTGTTGTGCTACTTCTGCAGTCTGAGGATGAAGATTTGGCGGTAATTTCATTTGTTTTCTGAGGGCTGCTAGATCCTCTTCCTTCTTCTTGATCAAGGCTTGTGTTCCCTTGGGATCTTTGGGGTCATGTCCAATCTCTACTATGATTTCTTCAAGGGATTTTATCCTGTTATCTTTGGCCAATGATGAGGCCTTTTCCAACTATAGCTAGGCAGAGGTATTGTACAAGGAATTCTACAATCTATGAGCCAGTAGAGCCTTATCTGCCAGGGTTGAGTACACCATTTATCTTGTCTGCTTATGCATCTCAATCTGGTCTATAGGGTGTATGTCCTTAGAAAGGACTTCCAGATTAGTTCTTATGTAGTCTGCAACTGATTGTGGTTGTTGCACGGTGGGTTTGAAATGACTTAAAGTTATTTTTCCTGCTTCCATGTCATAGGCTGCCATCAGCCTTTGTTGATTGGTTGGGGCCATCCTTAACAGTTGATTATAGAGCTGGAACCTTATTGGTTCATTCCTAGATATAATTTCAGTAAAAGCCCTTTTAATATCTACACCCTTTTGTGTTTGCTGTTTGGAGGACAAAACCTCCCCACCTGGTTGTTTGTCATGCTCCTGCTAAAAGGAGCTGGCCGATGTCTCCAAAATAGGAGGGATTTGATGTCCTGAAGTTCCTTCACCTCTCAAGTTTCCAAGTGTTTCCTCTGTGATTCCTTCTTAGGCATAGGGGTTTAACCTTTGCCTTTTTTCTCCCTGCTGCTCGGTTGGTGTACCTGTGGTTGCACTCTCTGCTTGGTCCCTCATTTTACCTCTTTCCTCATGTTGAGGAGTTGGCAGCACAGGAATTTTAGGTGCTTTTGCATGTGTTGAGGGACTTTGCTCTTGGTTTCTTTCTAGATTTAGAGAAGGTTTCTCCTCCATTGTACTCTGTCCCTCTGAATGCTCTATTTCCTTGTCCTTTTCTGCTGACGATATGGATCCCTTAGCTAGCTGTGGTGAGGCAGCAGTTGATGTACTCGCTCCCACTGGTTGTGGCTGTATGGAGAGGACCTGTGGAACACATTCCAGGTCAATTCTCTTTTCAATTTCTTTCATGTCTTTCTCCAATTTTTCTTCTTCAGAAATTGGTTCATCATCTAAAGAAACTTATACCCATTCTGGTAAATTAGCATACTGCTCTATGTGAGGGATTGGCTCATGCACATACCCTGAGAGCCTGTGTTTGACTCTCCTAAAGCTTATGAAGTGTTCAGGGTCATATGGTGACCAGTAGAAGCTCTGTTTTAACAGCATCTCCTCTCTCAACATTTTATCTGTATCCTTCCAGGCTTCTTCCCTTTTGTTGAAAACAAAGGGACCCAGTTGAGTTCTGATTTTCAACTGTGCCTTCTTGTTTTTTCCATGGAAGTGAACTAGGTCTGCATGACTGAACTGTCTGAAATATTCTAAGGCAAAGAGCCTCATGCGAACGTATCTTGGCAGCCTATAGGGAGATAACTCACTCCCATAAATTCTGATAACTGTATGGTTTTGGTAAAAGTACCAATCCCCAATGTTGTATTCTTTGGAAAGATGCAAAATCCTTTGCATTTCAGCAGTAAGTCTAGGAGGAGGAGTCTCCAATAATAAGCAAGTAGTTGGGTATATAAAGAGATCAATAAACTCACAATATGTATAGGGAGAGCGTTGGGCCATATGAAAAACTGAAGTCCAAAAGACTACAGATCTCCTCTCTCTTCTTGAATCAAATTTCCTGAGAGGGACCTTGAAACTATCAGGGTGATAAAAAAGCAGCAGATGATAAATGTAAGAGGTGTATTTGAAAACTCTTTCCCTGTCCATCATCATGAATTGCTCATGCATTTTGTTGGCTATGAATGTGGCATAGTCATACATGATGGCAGGGGGATGCCTTGGAGTAAATATGGCCAATAACTAAAACACCGTCTCATCTACGAATTCCCCTGTCTTACATCCTAAGATGTAGGAAATCATATCCACCATGAGCCTGCCTGTTTCATTGAATGAAACCTGATGATACGGTGGAGGATGGTCACTCTGATATCTCGGTATCATGAACAACTGATTAACTCTTAGTATCTCTGCTTTGGAAAGCCTTTGACCGCTATCAATCAGATGTTTTAGGGTGAGAGGAACCAAGGACTAGGGAGGCTCATAATTCAGCATTTGATTGATAGATTGAGGAGTGATATGGAACAATACTGACCCATCTGGGCTGAGGATTGCCCTCAAAGTGGGATGATAGTGAGAATGGTAGAGATGGATAAAATCAGGCAGCACATTGACTTCTGGGAGGTAATAGATAGGCATACTGTATTGCCAAATTCCAAGGGGATCAGTGTTATTTTTATAACTGTTCTTGAATTGGCAAACAGTTAAAAGGTGGGATTCAAGCCCCCTCATATCCTCAATCTGGAAATCTTTGTCTGCTAGAGGTATCCAATCTAAATTCATGTGTGGGGCATTCAGAGGAGCAATATTCAGGGAAACTGGGGCATCCATGTCTTGTATTGCTTTGATTGAAGGGAATAGAGGCGAAATAACACCCGGAGGCAGAAATTGAGGCTCTGCGAACAGCACGCCAGGCCCAGCTAGTAATTTGCTTTTGAATGGGCCACACAATATAGAGTTTATGGAACGTTGAAGAGTGACAATACTCCAGATAGGCGCCTTAACGAGAATGAGTTGAGACTAGAGGCTCAGTGGGCACTGGACGCAATGCTAAGAGGAGGGGAACTGAATTTCGCCTGGGGAGCACCAGTTCGCAGATAGGAGAGGAAACTCAATTTTTTCTTTTAGGAACAAAGGCTAGAACCAGTGAAGCATAATATAGTTGGGCAGCTCACCTGAGTAACACACATATTTTAGTATTTCATGGGTGACCATGAGCAAACAGAGGGGAGGAATAACCCTTTCTCCAAAGAGAATGGCTTCAGGGTTTCGGTCTGCAGAGAATGACCAGTTCAAATGATAGGTGCAGAGTAATGGGTGACTCGCGGGAGTAGTTTTACCAGCTAAACAAGAGTTTATTCGGAATTTTGAGCAGAGAAGCACGAAAACATGGTTTTAGGTGAAAATTGGGTAAATACCTGTTATGAGGGCGCCAGAGGCACTTGATAGGATGAACTAAGCTACTGAGACGAACTATGGTGCCGAATTTGCAGGTTGGTTGTCCGCTGAAGTCTTGGGAGTGTAAAAAATAACTGAAACCGCATGCACGTTGCTTTCGCAGTAAAAAACCGAAATGAACTAAAATAGTCGTTTTCACGACTTTTAACTCAACTTTCCATAATTTTGGTGCTTTTTGAGATTTTTTGGCGTTTTCTGAGGATGACGTCATCATGACATATTTTTTTGTTGGGTAGCGGGTACGAATAATGACGTGGATGATGACGTGGCAGTGGACACCGTGGTAGATTGATGATGTCAGTAGGTGACATGGCACAAGTACAGTACGGTGGCAGGTGATGTGGGAGGGTGACGCGGCGCCGACATCACGGGGGAAAGAGAGCGGTTTTGAGGTGCATCGGACCGCTTTTGGTACGGAGGCGGTATTCGTCAGGGGCAGCTCGATGCAATAGGAAGACGCCATGCATCCCGGTGTACGACGGTGAAACCGTCGGATATCGGGCACTAATGGACTATCGTAAGGGGGCGCCCGATATCCACGAGGGTCGTCGGATCTGGGAGAGCAGATTCGATGACAGAAGGGGGGAGAAAAAGCTCGGATTTTAAAGCAAATGTGCGTGAGTTAATCCTTGAAATAATCACGACCGCTGGTGGGTTTAAACTTAAGGTTAAGGTTTAAAGTAATGTCGGTTTTTGTCTATTTATCAATCGGATATTGATCAAACCCAAAAAAGGAGCGGAGAAGGGTTAAAATGGTTATCTATTTGACCAAGAGTCAAATATATCCCGAGTGAACGCGGAGGGACTAACAGTGGGTCCCAAATGGACCTAATGTTTTCCTAACTTTGGTTTATTTGGCCATAATTGCCAAGCGGTGGGATATTTAGTATTTACAGGGTTTTTTATATAGTCTCTTTTAGAGTAGGGGTAGGGAACATGGTTTTAGGGAGCTATATAATAGAATGAGATGTTAATATGAATTCTGAGAGATGACAAAGGATGTGGGGATGCTAAGTTTATGGATTAGAAACTCAAGCATAAGGAAATGAATGGATTATGTAGAAATTAATTTTTACACAAGAAATGTGGCTTCTTTTCAGTAAGTCAACTCAATTGTCAACATGGCTTTAATAAGAAATGGAGTGGAACTGGATTACTTGAGTAGATCTCAAGGTTCTTAGAGGAATGTTAGTTAGATGATTTCTTGGGGGAAAGGAAAAGGAAATTAGTCATGCCTCGTTGTACTGCCAGCCAACTGCCAAGATGCCAACTTATACATGCTATGGGTCCTGCTTTTGATAAACCAAATGGTAATATCATCTTTACTTCTGTAGCCTCATACTACCTACCCAGCCTAACCATTCTAACATTTTTTCTTCACTTGAATTGGGTGCACTTGAATTAGCAAACCCTCAATGTGATCTTTTTCTTTTTTGGATGCCCTCCTATCTAAATCTACCCTTATCTCTTCCAAGGGCCCAGATTAAGCAATTGGGCTCCTTTGATTCTCTACCTATCTAAAATCTTCCAAGATTAGGCTGTTTGGACAGATTATTCTTTCTCTATATACTGTAACAGAAAATTGAAACCTAGGGAGCCCAAGATTAAACTGTTTGGACCTCCCTTTGACTGAGATTTGTGCAAAAATGGAATAACTCTTCAAAAATTGGAATGCAACAGTTACACTCTGAGCAGCAGACTCTCATATCCTTTTCTCTCTGGTGACTGTTAGTAAATATGGAGCATTGCAGAATGCAAAGTATGACATATTTCGCCTGTAAAAATGTCAATCATGAAATATGAGTAACCTGCTGCAGCAGGAGGCTAACACAACCCAGGTGGAAGAGGTAGACCGTCAGGTCCATAAAATATTTCTGGTGCGGAAGAAGGTATAGACTCTACAGTGATAGATGCTGGATGGGTGACACCTTCCGAATTAGCCCTAGACGGAGCTGGTTCAGAAATAGAAGTGTTTTCCGGTACACTAGGATCAGTTCTAGTGTCCTCTTGTAATTGCGGAACTTCTTCTGTAGAGGCAGGGATACCAGAAATAGTTGGAGTAACTGGAGTCTCTGAGGATGTTGAAACACAAGTTTCAAATAAACCAGGAGACTTTGACCCAGTTACCCAGAATGGTTTCGTTTCCGAAGTCAAAGACGGTTGACTTTAGTCTTCGCGAATGACGGGGTTTTGATTGAATTTCTTCGACGATTGCGGATTACTTGATCAACTCAAAATAAAAAGGGGAAAATGTTATTCCGAATTAAATGAATTTTATGATGCTTTGACGCAACTTGCTTTTTCAATTTTAAAGAGTCGAGAAAAAGCTAAAGATGATTCTAGTCGCCTTCGATTTTTAATGAGCCTGAAGTGACAAGTGCTCAGATGGACCTTTTCTTTTAAGGAGTCTGAAAAGGAACGAAAGTGACTACTCTGGAAATCTAGACATAGGGATTACCAAACCAATCGCAAAACTGCAGAATAATTTTTATGTACGGTAATTAATCTTCCCGAATGCTATGTTCAATGCATAGTGATCAATAGGGGGGAAAACACGGCTTCCTAAGGATAAAGTATATAGCCTATTGTGGTCTCCCAATATATACTCGACGATACGTGGGAGCACAAGTCCATACTGGCACTTATCATATCAAGGAGGAGGAATCACCCAACCTATGATGAAAATGATAGTTTACAAGCTTTACGATGCCAGAATACATCTCTAGCCTAGACTTCTAGATGTTATGCGTTAGGTTCCAAAGCATTTTTATGTTCATTGAAATTTATTTTACAGTTGATATTTCTTAAGAAGTTTGCCTTTAAGGTTCACTGCGTGATGTAGATATACAATTCCTAAACATGCAATCTAAGATGATAAACAATCGTTTACTTTCTTTTGCAATGAAAATCCTAGCTACTAAGGAAAGAGAAGTAAAATCCTTTCAACATAGAGCAGAGAGCACACACTAAGATGCATTGTCCTAAATCAATTTCCGCATGCAGTCTAAAAATGCAAATGCACATGCATGTATTTGTTTTTTAGTTTCCTTAATGTGAGAATGACAAAAAGAAAACTAAGTATAGATCTGAACTATCTTTTCTCAAAGCGACACTTTAGCAATTTCTTGTTCAAAAATGAAAGGAAGACTAAGATGACACTTTCAATTTCAACTTGAAAACTGCTTTCGACACTTCAGAGAATTGATGATTCAAATCAAATACAATAGCAAAAGTGTAATCGACTATCCAAAAGAGGAAGACTTTACGACACTCTTTTCTTTGACTGAAAACGACACTTGCGACACTTTCAAATCAAAATATGACAGTCCGATTAAGCTACTGTTTGCAAAGGAGAACTGTAAATGACAAAAAATACATAAAAACATTCACAATTCTTTATAAATGGAGGCTGAATAATGCAAAGGAAGAGAGTTTCAACAGTGATATACTGATCATAGACAACAAAACTATTGAATAAAGCTGAAGACAATGAAGAGAAAACCAAAATCTGGAAGCAAAAATAGTCTCACCTAATCATCGCACCTGTAACATAGGGAAACAGGAATGCATTTCACCTGCAGCACACGGGAGGTGCAATGCATCCAGATTGCTAATGGGAGATGGTGCGATGGTCCAGGGATGAGACTGAGCTTGGTTTTTTCTCACAGTTTGCAGCATAGTTCAGGGATTTAGGCTGAGCTAATGATAGGCAGTAAACATGAAGCATAGGGGCTTATCTAATGAGGCTATTTGAGCTACCACCAGGGCACTTAGGATGTTTGCAAGTCAGATGTTTAGTTCATAAACCAACCTAGAGATTGACTGAAGCAACGTTGATCTACTTTGCAGTTGCATAGCAAAAGCAGTTCGAAGGCTAGATGGCTTAACTTCAGGCTCCGTCTATAGTTTATAAAGCAAACAAAAGTGACTAACAATCAAACTATTCGCTCCCCAGCGGAGTCACCATTTTGTTATCGGGAAAACTACTATCCATTCAGAGCTGCTAGTCCCACTAAGATGGGTAGCTATCTTAGAAACAAACAAACTAAAGTTACTTGTGTTTTCTTTTATGAGAGATAGATGAGAGAGAACCAGAGAGTACCAACCTCAGTATTTCGCTTGGCTCCTTGCTTCTTTCCTCCCTCCTGTGATAGAGCTTTGCCACTCCTTCCTCACTTCTATCGCTTCAAAGAAACACCTATAGAATCAAAGCAGCATAATACCATCAAATCATAGAGATCTATAACCATAAACAATATAGGATCAGATATATATTAACCATACAAATGCATATATCAATACAAGATTCAGAAATATACAAGAATATGGAGGAAAACTCAAATAGCTTTATTGATAGAATCAGTAGAAGAAGGACTACAACCCATTGGTCTGACCCAGCGCCATCCTCCCAGCATGAAATCCCTCTTCACCTCATGAAAAGCTAGATCACCAAACACTATGATGTTTCACAGAGAAACCAACAACAGTTCCTTACAAAATACAAAATTCCAGCCTCCTGGATCTCTTGGATGAGGGATCCATATATATATATTTGCAGGTGGGTGAGTCAGCTTATGGGATTTTGATTAGTGTCATTTCTCTGATAGCTCTTGGTTCCACTTGGAGATTTCATGATCTCTTACTCATCCCTGGGTGAATTCACAGAGGCAAGTGTCAAATGAGTAGTTTCTAGAAGATTCTTTGGGTTTCCACCTAGAGAACTACCTCTCCCATTTGTCTGCTCTCGCTCATCGCACCCTACAAAAGGGTTTTTCAGTATGCATCACACCTTGTTTGTGTAACAGGTGAGATGCATCGCACCCTCAGCATGGAGCAGTTTGTATAGTCCAATTTTGACCAGTTATGCGCAGTTTTTCAGGGAGAACTTATGGGAAATGATGTAATCAACTGACCTTGTTCCTTTAGGGTATGAAACAACACTTTTAGGGGCTTAGAATCCCTTGGTTTATGGACATGTTTGATTGGGTTGCAATGACAAAATATGTCTATAACACCGAGATCCCACATACAAGAGCCTGTGGTACAACTGAATTAACTAATTTCAGGTGGTATATATACACCCCTTGGGTAGGCCTAAAAAAAGGGACAAAGGGTCTATCAACATTATATCCATTTTTCTTCTAGATCAAGTTTGTTTTTCTTGTGCCTCTTGCACTCCCAGTCTCTAAGAAACCTTGGTTTCCTTTATAGAGATGTTCACCATCTTTATGGCATCTCCTTGCACTTTTTAGAGAGGTTGTTTTCGTGGCTTGAGTTCGACAGATCTGGAGGAAGGCTTCATCGTTGCTTTAGCTTGAATCATGTTGTACCTTTCATGTACCTATTGTTGTTAATCAATAAAGAAGCTCATTTCTTGTTCTTGATATGTTCTTGTCTCATGAATAGTAATTTATATGCTTATATAAGACAATCTAACATATATTTTATGTATGCACTTTTAATTATCTATCATGTATATGTTTCTGTGAATTGACTTGCACGCTTGTTCATTCAGGAGGATGCAGAGCGTTTGGACCCTATGGGAACATCATTAAACGTAGGACCTTTAGGTACATTTCCAAATCTATGTTTAGTAATTCATATGTTTGGCATGTTAGTTTGATTGTTCTTTGTTAATTATCTTGTTCTGGTCTATTGTGGTTTTCAACCCTTACCCTAGGGAACTTTTCCCGCCAACAAAATTGTCGACTCAAGTGGGAATACCATAAAGTATTTCCTAGAAGGGTTTTTGTTCTTTGATATGGGTTTTGGTTTGTTGTTTCTTGACTTTTCCGACCTTCTTGATTCTTAAGCAATCTGGTCATTCAACCTGGTCTCTTGGACCAAGTCTGCCTTTTTATTTTTCTTTATTTTTCCATTTATACGTGGTTTTTATTATAGAAAATAACACATATATGTGTTTTCTTCTGAAGAAAACTGTGTATACATGAGTTTCTTCATACATGGTTTTCGAGTTAGACAATTGCATACAAATCTAAAAATTTTGAATTTTTTCATTTATGGCTTTTTTTAGGGGTTTGACCAAGTTTGTTTCTTATTTTATGATATGAATTAGGCCTAGAATTATATTTTTACTACGTCTCGTCAGTGTTCTTCATCTTATTTGTGAAAATCTTATGTCAACCTAGGGTTTGTAGTTTTTGAAGCTTTTGGTGTTTGAAGTTAGGTTCCAGATCTTCTTTACGAAGTCTCTCATTGTTATGTTCTTTTGGAACAGGTATGGTTGTTCTTGAAATTGCTTATAACCCAACCTTCAGATTTCTTCTTGTGCAACCTTGAAGTTGGATTGTTTTTTTCTTTTCTTTTTGTTTGTTTGTGAAAGATGATTGTAATTCTTGGATGAATGAGAGATTCCAGTCCTCTCAAATATTTTTTATTTCCAGAATCTAACACAGGAGTTAAGCATAAGGACATGTGAAGATAAGGAAAGAGAGATACCCCTCTCTTACTTGTTGGATCACGTGCCCATGACTGTTCCTCCCGGCTTCTGATCATGAGCTGGTGACCTTAGTTCCCTTTGCTAGGGATCACATAGGTGACTGTGGGGTGGGGGAGGGAATGCCTAATCTAAAATTGGATTAGGTGAATTCTTCCTCTTTTCCAAAAACAAAAACAAAAAAACAAAACAAAACAAAAACAAAAAAATTAGGACTATGTCGACGTTTTGCAAGGTTAAAAATGGGTCTTGAAACAACAGGTTTTTTAAATGTCTCTTCAAGTCATGAATTAGTCTTCATATGTATCTTAACATAATGAACATAATAATAGATAATCCATGTAGGTATAATCAAGAGAAAAATAAAAGGTTTGTTGACAGAGTTCACCCCTCTTAGGCTACATCTCTGGGCTTGTCAACATGACTAAACCACTCATATATTCAATTTCAATTGAAGTATATAAACATTTAATGTAGGTAAATATGTGGCTATTACCCCTACAAGATAATGTTCTCCTACAAATAACTCTCACAAACAACAACAACTCAAAGCATCTTCTACAAAGATGACATACTCCAACTGAAATGAACTAAAAAGAGAATGTGAACACTTCAATTCCACATTGATGCACATAATCAAAACTTCATGTTAATAGAAGTTAAACCTAAATTGAACCTTGCTAGTTACATCTGTTGTAGTAGATTTCTGGAAGTGAGAATACCCCTACAAGGTCTTCTCCAAACCCAAATATCATCTAGAACTATTTACAAACCCCGATTGATCCATACACCTTTAGTCTCAAACCTGCAAAAATGCTCTATATATGTGCTCAAATAAGAAACTAGAGGTTACCAATGGATTCAAAACACCCAAAAACCCCTAACTGCACTCTTTCAGAGCTCAATTTGGTCAAAAAATAAAAAAGATATGAGCTCCTAACCTCTCCCATGAACTTGACAATTAATCATCCTACAAATTTTCCCTTGTCTATCAGTCCTACAAATCCTCCCTAAAAATCGTTAATGGAGCGATAATTCGCTACCCATCAATACATTTTGTTGGATAGTTAATTTAGCCTCAGAACCCTTCATTCAAAAAACAAGGCCACATGGGCCACATAGGGCCGAGGGTTGGGCCTTAACACCTACCCCTATCAGTTAAGACCCTTTACTCTCTCAACGTCATCATTTGGTGCCCCATGGGGTCGAGGGCTAGGCCAACAGCCCACCCTATCTATTAGAGCCCCCTTCTGCACTGGCGCGTGTTCCAATGGCAACATATGACCTTGGGGCTTATCCCCTAAACTCTACACCTGTTGCAAAATCCTCTGTCGAGCCCTCCACTAATGGTGTGTGGTTCCAAGTGATAAGGTGACCATGGGCTGGTCCCAAAACTCTGCCCCCAACTGTTCCACTCTGGGATGTTTGGTATATGGTCTAGTGGCTTCTATTGTTGATGTTTGAATCATGGGATGGGGCTAAGCCTGAGCCCTTGGTTGCCCTTCCTACGGTCTTGTGGGCATGGGAGACCCGGGGCTAGGGTTTAGCCCCAGCCCATTTCCCCAATAATAAAACACATAATTTTATTAAATATGGTTGTGCACCTATTGAATTGTTTTATAAATCATTGCAACCAAATATTTCTAAGGATGTGTGACTTTCCAGGGTGTTCACTGAAGAACATGCTATCTTTAGAGCCCAACAATTATAGCTCATTTATTCCCAGTCGAGTGTTCTTTATAAGATTTTGCCTGATGCTCCTAAATTGAAAATCAATCACTCCTAAATATCAATGAATCTAACATATTCCATCAAGCATAATAAATATCTCCAATTTAAATCTTAAAAGCCACACATACCTATCCCAATAAATCTAGTGTCCTTCTAGTAGAGACCAATATATTTCAATGTGAAAATTAGTGTATTTATTCATGATATTTATTCTCCAAAGTAATAAGGATATACCATGTTCCAATGTTATTAATGAAACCATTATAAATTCAAACCTCAAATATTTTGGTAAGCATTGTGGTATGGTTATAGGCTACTGATATGCTTTGTAACACCCCTAGGATTACCCATGTTTGTGATGTACATATCATGTTCAAGCTGGTGATCTGAGGACTACTTTGAGGGTGGTGTGCCTATGTAAATATGGGTTGTAGGATGTGTAATTGTGCTTATATGTTTTGGGACTAGAGAGCCTAGTTTTGTAAATATGAAATCACATACATCTGTTGTAGATGAATTCAAACAAGAGAGTATGAGGGGCTAAGAGTTCACAAATGTGAAAGCGAGGCTAAAGGGTAAGCGATGAAGGGCTTAAGAATATATGTCTAAGATATTATAAAAATAATCCTAAGTCAAAAGTACACATGTTTTTATCCAAGGTCCATAAAATTACTTTAGAGGCTACCATGTGTCAAGAGAGTGACATTCACATAAAAGTGATGGTGTTAGTTTTATTGGAGACACATTACATCATGACCTTTTTGGGGAAAGATGATTGGACTCCCCAAAGGGGAAACAAGGAAGACCCTAAGACGTATGAGACCTTGAGTAGAATTTGAGGAGGATTCAGAAGAAAGGGGATAGGTTCCCTGATGTGAGGTCTAAAAGGTGCCTTGAGATCCCTCAATGACTGAGTTGAAGACCTTAGAAGGGTAGTTGTGTTGCTTGATGGACTATGATTATAGAGAAGAGAGTGCACTATCTAAGTTGTAGGGATAACGAAGGATGAGAGACTATTGGTAGGAGGTTCTTGGGTTTGTACCTTGACCCCATTATGATGATATTAAATTTGTAAAGAAAAAATGGATCTATCTTTGATGAAGTTAGTTGGTTTTGGCTCGGATAGTGCATCTACCATGAGGGGCATTCATGAAGGTTTATCTTCTAATATTAACCAATATGACCCTCATTTATTAGATATCTATTGCATTAGCAACCAATGATGCTTCATCTCATTTTATAGAGTTGCAATATATTGACAAATTTGTAAACAAAGTTTATCATGGCTTGGGAAATCATCTAAAAGGCATGAAGAATTGAAAAGTCTAATAGAATCATTTTGAATCACAAAGTTAGAGATCTTACGAATTCATCAAATTGGGTGGCTCTGTAGAGGAAGATTATGGAAAGACTTGTTAAACTCATGCTTGCTTTGTTAGAGGATTTCAGGTTAGGGGAGAAAAAAGTGTATGAATTGGAAACAATAAATCAAGTGAAATTTTACATCCATCTACTTGCAGATGTTCTTATTGAATTAAATAAGTTAACTCAAAAGTTCCAAGAGGATCATGTTGATATTACATCTATTAGCAGTACTCTAGATTTTTCTATTAGCATGTTTCACAAATGATTTTTGGGAAGAATTTATGGGGTAGGTGTAGTTTACATGTCCTCTTTTTTAGCTAAAGCACAAGGAGGAATGAATTTGCAAATAAAATAGGTATGTTCCATTAACTCCATTCAGATTCGAAAGTTTATCAAAGATGTAAAAATCAAGGACACTAGATGATTGTATTCTTTTGGGAAAATGTTTTGTTGTATAGGTGATTAAATCTTTAGATAGGAGGTTCATAGATATACATTTATTTAATGATACTAAGTTTTTCAATCCTCGACATTATTATGAATAAGTGGATGATAGAGACTATCAAACAAAAATATGGTTGAAATGTTTATGTGAAAAATTTAGTGTTGTGGAATCACCTACTGGTAGATGTTTGGGTGAAATGAATGAATTTATTTGTATTATTTCCAGAGGGGCTTCATTGGGAAAGAAATAAAATATCACATGCATTCAGATTGGGGGATATATATTGAGGAAAAAGTAACATAATATATTAAGCATATAATATGGGGTAAAGGTTTTTTATATTGACAGGTATAAAATATGGAGCTCAAAGTTAATGAAAAAATATAAAGGAGTATAAAAAATGTTAATGAAAAAAATGGATACCTACAATATCTAGTGAAAGTAGGGGTTTTTTAAATTGGGAAGGTGTATTGGGTTCATATTGGTAAGGGGTTAAATAATGTGAAATTTAGAGGTATTTTTGAATTTGTAGTCAAATTAAGGGTATTGTTTAGTATGTCACGAACACGTGATATTTTAGAGGTTCATTGAGGGAAATCGTACCCTAAAAAGCATATGTATGGAGCACGGGATATATGCGGAAATGAAAATGAATGGTTTGAAGGCTTTCCATATTTGATGGAACTATGACAAGCTACTTTTGTTATTCCAACAAGCATAATAGTGTGTGAAAGAGGCTTCTCAAAATTAAACATGATAAAAAATGATGATAGATCAAGACTTTCATTGGAGACACTAGATATGTTAATTTTTATGTCTCATAGTGCACCTCATCATATAAATGAGGTATATTTGAATTCTATTTATGATGCATGGAATTAAATGAAAACTAAAAATCCTTTTTCACTTGGGAAAATAGATTTATATTTTCAATGATGCAAGTCTAAATACTTTTCAAGCTCATTGAAGGAATAGAAGAAACATATGTTTACCTTTTTTAATGTAATTTAAGAAAAGTGTTTGCTTATTCACTAAGTTCTAATGAGATTTTATAGTGTTTTAATGTCGCTACTCTTTAAATTTTTAAGATCTTAACGATTTAGTAGGGAACTATTTTATTTTGGTATTCTTTTATGAAGGGTTTATTCGATATACACTTGTAAATAGAAGTACAATTCTTTTTCACTTTTCATCTTTGAAGGGTTATATGAATATATACCCTTCCAAACTAAATTAAGGCCAACCATTCAAATTTGATCACTGCCTCCCACACTCTTCAAGTGTACTCGGTTATTTGTGTCACATCTAGCACTAACAACATTAGTAGCATTTCAAGTATTCCTGAAACCAATATGGCATTGAATCTTCTTTTTTATAAAATAACCATTTAATTGGATCTCTCCCACGTAGCGTAGGCCAACTAAGTACTTTAATTGATTTAGATGTATATAATAATAATATTTTTGGCATTATACACAATAATATTAGTGTTATAGTTTCCCTTAGAGTTTTATATTTATCAAAGAACAACTTTGAAGGATAAATTCTTGAAAATATTGGCAATTATACGTTTTTACAATTATTTTCTGCTCATACTAATAATTTGTTTGGGACTCTTCAAATATCTTTGATTAATTGTATTTATATTAAGTTATTAGATTTAAGAAGAAATAAATTGATAGGGAAACTTCCTTACTATTTGACATTTTTTAGTTACTTAAATGTTTTAAGCTTGGACTACAATAATTTCCATGGTGGGGTTCTTGAATGGGTGACAAATTTTACCCTATTGTATGTATTGGATTTATCCAACAATAAATTCAATGGAAGAATGCTATTATATTTTGAAAAATGGCCACTATTCTTGAAGAAACTTCTGACTTAGATAGATAGCAATGACTATTCTTCTTCCGAGAGGGTTCTAGGGTTTAACTAAGAGAGTGACAAAGGGCAATAGGTACCCATGGAGGCATAGGGAGGAGGGAGCTCCACTCCCTTCTACAGTAATGTGGTTTCAAGCAGAGGAAGAGGAGGCAATAAGAAAAAACCTCCACAACCCTTGGAGGTCAAGACAAAAAAACACTGAAACTCAAAAGGCAGAAGGTAGCAAAACCCATGCAGATCAAGGGGCCCTCAAAGAAGTTCGACAAGAGGAGAAAGCGAAAGACAGAGGTCAGGAAGAAAAGAATAGAGCCAAGATGGGGCCCTGTAAACCCAAAACCATAACTAAACCTCGGGTTATTCTGAATGATCCAGCTCTGCAAGCGCACAGGGATCGCATGGCAAACTATGCCATCATATGAAAATTTATGGGAATCTGGCCGTCAGAGAAAGTGTTGTACACCTGGATAAAATACAACTAGAAACTAAAGGGGGAGCTAAATATACATCTTGGATCCAAAGGTTTTTTTACAGTGGTGTTCATGAACATGGAAGACAGAGACAAGATTTTTTAAGGAGGACCATACTTCTTCGTAGCTTCTGGTCTCTATATGCGGCCATGGACGATGAACTTTATGAAAGAATGAGAAACCTTCACTTTGGTGCAGGTATGGATTAGACTCTACCTTTATATTACTAGATGCTAGAGTCTTTAAAAGCTATAGGCAATAAATTAGGTCATTTCTTAAAAATTTCAGAGGCAACTCTATGGGGAAAATATACATCCTATGCTCGTATATGTGTGGAGATGGACCTATCAGGAGCCCTTCCAAATGAGGTCATTCTAAAAGTCTATGATGAGGAATGGGTTCAAACAGTTGACTATGAACATATCCCGTTCAAATGTCACAAATGTCATGAGCATGGGCATCTATCTAGAGATTGTCCTCTAAATAGAAGGGAGGAAAACCTAAACACCAGCAAGGGGAAAGATCAGACAAGTTTCACCAAAGCAGGAGGAAAAGGAAAAGGAGGGGGAAGGAAGACACAAAAGAACCCTATTGCGAATGATAACAAAACAAAAAGTCACAACATTTTTGAGATCTTAGGAGAAAAATAAGTAGATGGAGGTGATCAAGAAAGTACAAAGAATTAGTCAGCAAGGGGGAAAGGAAAAGAGACCAGCATGGAGTTCATTGAGGAATAGAATGAACACACGACAGACCCTTTGAGTACCATGGAAATAGAAAAAGACCAGGAAATGACTCAAAGTGAAAGTGGTACAGAGGACTAATACTTACAGGAGATCCTAGAAAACCTAGAGCTGGAAAAGTTTCTAGAACAAGGAGGAAACCTGGGAATAAACTCCATCCCTCAGGAGGATGTGGACAAGGTACAATAGATATTCCTTAAAAAGTCACATCAAATAGCTGCAGGAGTCAAAAGAGGACATGATAACCAAGAAAATAAAGGGACCTCCTCAATAGGATTAATAATAAGAAAGCTAACAAAAATCCCAAGCAAGAGGAGGGAAGAAAAAGACAGAAAGAACTACTGTTGGAGTGTGGAAAACTCATGATTGACTCAGGAAGGATAAAAGACCTTTCCAATTACTCCTTTAAAACCCAACCTTAATGAAAATCGTAACCTGGAACATTAGAGGACTAGGGAGCAGAAGAAAATTGAGGAATCTAGGTAACAGAATCAGAGAGAAAAAACCTAACATAGTATTCATACAGGAAACAAAATGCTCGGTGGAGAAAATCCGTGAAAAACATAGCAAATGGTTAAATAGATATGAATACCTTGAAGTTAAGGCAAATAAATCTGTTGGTGGCATTCTCACTCTATGGGATCCACAAAAATTTGGTGTGATTGATGTGGAGGCATCCTCACAAACATCGAAAAATATTGGAAGGAAGAGCTACACCTTCAAGGTACAAATATGTTCCTTCTTCACTGCAGGCTCAAACACATTAAAGGTAGACTCAAAGAGTGGAATAAAAAGGAATTTGGTAATATCTTCAAAGCTAAATGAGATGTGGAAAATAAAATAAAGGAAATAAACCATATTCTTATCACAAAAGGCTATACAGATGAAAGGAAAGAGATGGCAGAGTCACTCCAGCAGGAATGGGAAAACAGATGTCTTCAAGAGGAAAAAGTCTAGAGATATAAATCTAGAGTACAATGGATTAAAGAAGGGGAGAGAAACACCAAATTCTTCCACAGATCCACCATAGCTCACAAAAAGAACAATAGAACTGTGAAACTTATAGATCAACATGGAATAGAAAGAAACACTCATGAAGAGATGGAGAAGGTTCTAGTCTAGCATTTTCAAAAAATTGCTGAGGAAACCTCGGAAGACAAACAACAGTTTACGAAAATATTTACTCAGTACATTCCTAAATTGGTTACTAAAGAAGATAATTACAATCTCAACAGACCAGTAACAGAGGAAGAAATTGAGGAAGTCGTTAAAGAGATGCACAATGGGAAAGCACCAGGCCCGGATGGCTTCAACGTGGAATTTTTCAAAGCTTGTTGGAGGATAGTAAAATAGGACATCTTGGAGGTAGTGGAAGACTCTCGACGATTTAAGATAGCCTTAAAGGTGCTCAATGCATTTTTCATAGCCTTAATCCCCAAACAAGAAAATACCACCTCTCCAGACAGATTTAGACCTATAGCATTATGCAATTTGGTATACAAGATAATATCCAAAGTAATTACCAATCATCTCAAACCACTCCTCCCAACCCTAGTGTCAAAGGAGCAAACAGGCTATGTGGAAGGAAGACAAATTCTAGATAACATAACTCAAGCACATGAAATGGTTCATTCACTCATTACCAATAAACAGGCAGGATTGATAATTCACTTGGACATCGCAAAGGCTTATGACAAACTTAGCTGGTCGTAAATAAGAGCAATATTAAAAGCCTATGGCTTTGATTACAATTGGATTAGATGGGTTATGGTGCTAGTCACCACCGCTAGCTATTCAATTATTCTCAATGGCTCTCCCTCCAAAACCTTCAAGCCTTCTAGAGGTCTCAGGCAAGGTGATCCTCTTTCTCCTTTCCTTTTTATTCTAATGATGGAAGGGTTAGGGAGAAAAATCAGAGCTTATAAGGAGGAAGGGAGAATTCAGGGTCTGAGACTCACTCAAGGTGGGGACACGGTGACACATCAACAATTTGTGGATGATACTATGCTTCAAGGCACACCAATTGTCAAGGAAGCCAAAGCATTCAAGCAGATTCTGAGTGAGTTTGCTAGGGAAATAGGCACAAAGGTAAGTCTTACTAAATAAAAGATTTTCCTTTTCAATATAGATATTTCAATACAAAGAAATCTTTCGAGAATTTTGGGCTTTCAAAGGGAGTCACCGACAAACCACTACATAAGGATATCTAGGAGCTTGTTCTAAATAAGCTAAAAGATAAGATTAGAAAATGGACAAATAGAGCACTAAATCTAGCAGGGAGATTGATTCTAACTAAGGATATCCTCCAAAGTATCCCTATCTATATGTTATCAGCCATTCCAGCACCAACTAGCAGGAGAAGAACCTCATCAGAATGACAGGACAAGAAAAAGGTTCTGCAATTTGGAATAGGGCATGGGAGAACAGGGCCCTAGTCCAAAATCATAGTTTCTGGGAGATCATAAATGGAAATCTGGCATGGTCCTGGAAGGATAATTCGTTGCTATAGGAAAATCTCCGAAGTGAAGAATTAGCAGACATTCACACTGATACCATCAACAAAGGATTAAGGTGGGTAAGTGACTATTTGGAGCAATCAAGGAACAATGGGAAATGGAGAACATGGAAACTTCCATATTACAGTGGAATGGGCATGTTGCATACTAAAGCTATAGATCTTAAAGGTCTTTTAGACAAGAGGCAAATCTTAAACTCAACCTTGGACGATCAACTAAGATGGGGAAAGAACAAGGCAGGACTCTTCAACCTTAAGGAGGCCAAAAGGATAGATTCAGGGCTTAACCTTCCAAACACTGATAAGGCCTAGAAAGAACTCTAGGATAATCCTCATTGGATGAAAGTCAATCTATTCAAGTGGCTGGTTCAATAGGGAAAGATTCTAACATGGGATAACCTAAGAAAAAGAGGTTTTGTTGGCCCCTCAAGATGTCACTTATGTAGACAACAGGAAGAAACTACAAATCATCTCCTGAATAGATGCACTTTCACTAAAATACTTTGGAATTGGGTTGGAGAAGTCTTCGAGCAGACAGAAAAAAATGTAAATGACATCATTGGTACTTTGAAAAAATGGCGGAATTTTTTTTCGGATAATGAGATCATTAACTCCGCCTAGATGCTAACCCCAAGATTCATAATCTGGAATGTTTGGAAGGAGCGCAACAACAGGATTTTCAAGGATAAAGTGAGTCTGGTGAGCAGCATCCTTAAGCTAATCCTTAAACAACTCAAAGAGACTATTCATATCCTGGGAGGTGTAGCTATTGGCAAACACATCAAACAAAGAGAGGCTAGAATACTGGAGAAGTTGGAGCTCAAGGTTCATCCCTCTCAGGGTTCTATGCAGATAAACAAGAATACCTCAGTAGAAAAGGCTTCATGGCAACCCCCTTCACATGGATTTTTAAAGTTTAACATAGATGGGGCCTCAAAAGGGAATCCGAGAGAAGCAAGATATGGAGGGGTCATGAAGGATGAGGAAGGAAACATACAAGTCATCTTCCATAGTTATCTAGGAAAGGCAACCAACAATATGGTCGATCTCATGGCGATGGAATTATGCCTGGAAATACTGCTCAAGTACAACATTCACAATGTCATCATTGAGGCTAAGTCGAAATTAGTCATTAACTCATTGAAGAGGATAAATGCTGGTGCTGCACCAGAGAAGATCTCAGGACACTGGTGACTTCTACAAGTCTACCAAAGAATCCAAGCACACCTAAGAATGCTGAGAACTCTTAGGTTGGTGCATGTCCGCAAAGAAGCCAAAAAAGTTGCGAATTGGCTTGCCAATGAGGGGGTATGAAACAAGCATATCGACTTGTGCTGCTGGTGGGAGGAGGTAACGGATGACAGTTTGAAGGAGGAATGCTCATCCCAGGCCCTTAGTGACAGACAACACTATCAGGAAAAATTAAGAGAAAGAATGTTACTTCATGAAAATGATGGATAAGTTCAATTCAGACGGCCTATCAGCGGAGATGCATTGTCGGTTAACTGAGGGAGATTCTAGAGACAGAGGTAGTAATCGAGACAAAAGATATCTATTCATAGGAGGAATGACTCCATGGAAGACAAATGCGTCAAAGGAAGAGATTACTGGGGTCAAAAACTGCCCGAGACATACCACCTGCTTCGGGCGAGCTCTTAGCTGGGAGAAGTTTTCCTAGAAGACAAGTGATGCCATTTAGCAGGCGACGCATGGAGGTGGATGGACAGTGATTACCGCCTTCATCGCTGGGTATTTCGTGAGCAGTTGTGTGGTCCAAGTTGGTCTGTGGCGATCAGATCTAGAGAGGGAAGATCAACGACCACCTTTTGGTGTGCAAGTTGGTGGGGCCGAAAGGATAAAACCACTAATGCCTTACCACCTTCATCGGGCACCTTCCAAACCAAAGACAATATTAGTGAAAAGCTAGAAATTCCACTCAGGAAGAAACACGTGGCAGAGGACTGAAAAAGAAAACCACCTTCATCACGCGATATTTAGTGGCCTTTTCAAGCCGCGCGATATGGACTCCAGCCGTTGAATCAGAAGGAAAAGATCAATGGTCAGCATTGATCGTGCAACTTTAGGGTTTTTCGTGAGCAGTTGTGTGGTCAGATTTGTTTTGTGGCCGTCAGATCGGGAGAGGGAAGATCAACGACCACCTTTTGGTGTGCATGTTGGTGGGGCCGAAAGGATAAAACTACTAATGGTTTACCACCTTCATTGGGCACCTTCCAAACCAAAGATGGTATTAAGGAAAAGCTAGTGATTCCACTCAGGAAGCAACACGTGACGGAGGACCAAAAAAGCAAACCACCTTTATTGCACGGTATTCAGCGGGCTTTTTAAGCCGCGCGATATGGACTCCAACCATTGGATCAGAAGGAGAAGACCAATGGTTAGCATTGATCGGGCAACTTTAGGGTTTTTTGGGGGCTTCGCCCCCGTGCGGGTTGAATCTTGATTGTCGGATTGTTAGAAGACAGATCTTCGGTCAGTTCTAGGGAGTGGACTTAGGATCCACTTGCCCACTCTCGGTTCCAGGGTAGTCTAGGCCTTGTCTCTGTTTGATTTTTGGAGGATTTTTTTTGGGTACTTAGGGTATTTTCACTCCCCTTTGTGGTAGTTTGTGCCTCTGGGCATTTTTTGTGACATGTGTAAAATATTTTTTTACCTAAGTTAATAGAAGGATCATCTCTTGCTTAAGCAAAAAAAAATATTTTGAAAGACTTGAAGGATTTGAAAACACTTCAAAAGATAATACTTTGTTTTAGGAAATGACAATTGACATGAAAGGAAGTGAGTATATTGTGTCATACTTGTCATCTACAAGCACAATATTTGATTTTTCCAACAACAATCTTATAGGACAAATACCTACAAGCATAGGAACTTTGATTAGCTTATGATTGCTAAATTTATTTGCCAACCAGTTGGAAGAGCCAATACTTGCATCTCTTAGTAACATTTGTAACATAAATATATTAGAGCAATTAGACTTGAGCAAGCTCAATTGTTTTGGATGTTTAATCTAATAAAATTTGTGGGCCATTCCCTAAAGGAACACAATTTTCCATATTCAATGCAACAATGTTTCAAAGGAACGAGTGCTTATATGGGTGTCCTTTAGATCCATGCAATGAAAAAGAAAATCTAGTGAGAGAAGGCGATAACAGTAGCAACATTGCCAATATTAAAGTGGGATGACTTGAACATGTGGATGAAAATATGTCATTAATGGCAATGGGGATTGGAGTGGGTATTAGAATTTGGGAAGTAGTTGTTGTATTCATTTTTTGGAAGAGAGCTAACAGTGGTGTTGGGTCTACCACCTAACAAACCACAACTCTTCAATTGTCTAAATAAAAACCCAAAAATGAATGTTACTTCTAGTTTGTAAAGAATAAATTGATTTTTATGTTATATTTTCATCCTACATATATCATTTTTAGTATATATTTAGATATTAATATTAATTTTATCAACACTTCTTAATGATTTTTTATCACAATTATTAATTTTCCAATCGAATAATAGTGTTTCATTAAAAATTAATGTAATTTAAAATTAAATAAATCTCACTCCATTTATTTACCTTTTTATTAATAATATTTATTTTTTATATCAAAATTTATTATATATTTAATAATAATAATTAAAAACTGAAATATTATTTTTAGATTGTTTTCCAATTTAATCATATAATTATTCTTTTTGGTCTATGTTTCCAACTAATTACTATAATTCATCCTCAAGATAAAGATGAGAAATTTAATCTATCAAAATTTAAATGGCTGAAATTCATCATTCCAAAATATAACTAATTTTAATTATTTTTTTACTTACTCAATACTTGATTAAAATATACTTAAAAGCAATATTAATTTAATATTTCTTTTTTAAAATTACAATATATATATATAATAAGAAATCCAACTCACTATTATTTAATATTATAACAAAAAATACTATTAATTAAATATAACTTAATTATTATAAAATGTATATAACTAAAAATATTTTAATATTATTTAGTATCTGAAACCTAATATATACACAAACTTGTATCACATCGCATTATGTTAAAAAATATCAATTACCTAATTCACTATATTTCATATTAAAAATTTTTATATAAAAATTATTGTAACATTTTTTTATATTTTAATTATAAATATTTAAATATATGGGAATATTTCATTATTTTTAAATATTTTTCTTGATTTGAACTATAATCATGAGAAAAAAATATACAACTACCATTGCCTTATGATTAGTTTGAACCTACAATTCACCATTACTTCATGTTTGAAAAAATACCTATATTTATTTACATAAATATATTACTTCATGCTTCAAAATATACCTGTATTTATTTACATAAATATATATGGTATATATTATTAATTTTATCAAATTATGAAAATAAACAATATTTCAGCGTTGTGTCTATTTTAATATAAATAATATTTCATTTTATCAACACTAATCTCTCTTTCGAATTGAACATTTACCCTCATTACAACATTTCCACAGTAAAACAATCATTTATACCCATTACAATGTTTCCACAATACTCCTACACAATAAGAAGATAACAAACTCACCCTTAACTTATGTTAAAATACTGAAGGCTTAATTCCCTTGAGAGGTAATAAGAATTGAATTTTGCATAATGGTATGTTATATTCTTAAGAATAATTTCATGGGTGAAATTAGATTTTCTTAGTTCATTCCAAAAGAATTAAATCCTACTTTACTTTTCAAGAGTAAGGCCCATTTTAGCTTTTTCATGTTTCGTATAAAGTGATTTCTAAAAAATTTGTCAGAAGAATCAAGTCATTTTTTTCAAAACTAATATAAGAAAAATAAAGAGCTTTTGTGCATGAGAGGAAAATGATAACATCATTCTTTCTCAATCGTTTATCAATTTTAATCAAAATCAGGGAGATGAAGGCATGATTGTCAAACTTGACATGGAAAATGTTTTTATTAGAGTGAGTCATGAATTCCTATTTAAGGTGATGAAAAAATTTGGTTTGATATTAAATTCATTCATTGGGTTTCTCTTTGCATAAAATTCCCTTGAATTGCCCCTTTGGCTAAAGGGAGAGTGGTTGGGGTTTTTCATGCTTTGCGAGGCCTTCACCAAGGCTACCCCTTATCTCCCTCCTTGCATATAATTATGGAAGATTCCCTTGGCCACATATTGGAATTTGAAAGAAGATGTGAACACTTCCAAGGAATAAATTTTGTGAGAGGTAGCAAGAGCATTAATCACTCTCAATTTGATGATGATACACTTTTTATGGTTGGAGCTTCCTCAACAATATCAAGAAGATTTAAAAGGAGCTTGAAGAATTTCTTTGAAGCTTTGGGGGGTCAAACAAATTATGGGAAATTTCATATTTATACATGGAATATCTCATTTAGAAAGAAAAGAAAAATTGGAAGAATAATGGGTTTTCAATAGGAGGAAACATGGAAATAATTTAAGTATTTAGGCATTCCTATTTTCCTAAAATCACATTCATCCCAATCTTGGGAAGGTGTTATTTCAAGATTCAAAGGATCTTTTTTTGCTTGGTGGGATAGATGCCTCAATATGGTAGGGTGTGTTCTTATGAGCAAAGCATTCCTCTCTGCTTTACCACTTTATCAATTATCAACACTTTTTGCTCCATAAAGCATTCTCTCTATTTTGGCAAAGGAAAGTTGTAATTTTTTATGGGAAGGGGGGAAAATAAGTATAATTAAATGGGGTATTGTGAAGCATCCTAAAAATCATGAAGGGCTTGGCATTAGGGACCCTATGCTAATGAATAAATAAACTAGGGAAAAATTGGTTTGGAGATTCATCACCCAAGAAGAAGATTGGTATAAGGTTGTTGTCCAGGCAAAATACCTTCAAGGAGAAAGAATAAGAAGTATGGATTCAATTTAAGCCTCAAGAGGGTGCCCCCTCATTTGGAAATCATTTGTATTAGTGTTCCTTATCATTTGTTTAGGTCTGCATTGGAAGCCAAGAAATGGGGAAATATAAACCTATGGAGTGATAAAATAATGGATCAACAAGCCACTAAAATGTTTCTAGGGGTTTCTTCCACAAAGAGAATTCTTATGTGTTCAAAGAAAATTCACCCTAGTTGACACTTCTAATTGGGATGAGGAAGGTAATTGGACTAGATGGAACTTTAGAAATATTACACAAAATCTTTAGCACTTGGCTTTCAAGCTTCATGATCAACTGGTGGAATGCATGCCATGGAAATCAAAGGAAGAAGATTAGGAAAGATGGAATTCCTTACTTATTTTGGTGAAGGAGGGACCTGTCACTCTTCTCTTCTAGTCCGGAGTTCCTCAAAATATTAACACTTGGAAAAAATATGGAAAGCCAACATCAATCCAAAGGTAAACTCTTTGTGCTAGCTTCCTTCTAATAGAAAAAAATGACAAATCATAATTCAAGAAAGAGGCATTCATGGCCCCTCTGGGTATCCTCTTTTGTTGCATCAAGCATAAAGCATGTCCCATAACTTTCTAGATTGTGATTATACTAGAGAGGTTTGGATGGAAGCAATTTCCCCACTCTCTAGTAGAGTGAAATGGCACTCCAATTTTTAAGAATTTGTTAGGACTACTAGTGTAACCCTTATTGTGATTAGTGTAACCCCCTTATTGTATTTTTGTGCCTATTTATTCCCCATATTGTTATTATTATACCCCATAGAAGCCCACTATTGTTATTGTTGTGCCCTTATAATATTATTGTTATGTAGGCTCTGATTATATTGTGATCCCTTATACTCCTATCTATAGAAAGGAAGTCTTATCATTTGTATCATCTAAGAATTGTTCATTTGTTAATGTAAAGGATGTTGCCCTCTCGAAGAGGCTAATTTTGAAGTCATTGATCTATCTCTTCTTCTATTTTGTGAGATGCTTTCAATTTGGTATCAGAGTTGATTATCTTTCCTAGTTTCCATGCGATACCCCTTATTTCAACTTCCTTTCCTTCCCAAAAACAAATCAAGAAAAGTTCTTGAAAATTGAAAGATATCATACCCAAATATTATAACCATTGGACTCCTAGTACAACATCAGCACCACCCTTTGGAATGGAGAGCATTGAACTATTCAACACATATCTCTGAAAATAGAGCGAACCAAGATCTGAAATTCGTACACAAGGTTCACCAAGATTTTGGCTCCACTCGGTTGCACATCATGTAGATCAAAATATTGCTCCATCTATGTCTCAAAATCATCTATTTCTCAAGATGTCCAAAAAGTCTTGGACAATCATTCTAAGGTTCAAATAGTGGAAGATCACATTGAGCATAAACAACAAGTTCTCCAACTCTTAAAGGATAACCTCACCTTCGTACAAAATCGAATGAAACAACAGGCAGATCAACATCACAGCAAAAGAAGTTTTGATGTAGGTGACTGGGTGGCTACAACCATACAAACAAATTTTCCTCAAGCAAGATGAGAAGGATAATAAATTATCACCAAAGTACTATGGTCCTTACAAGGTGTTTCATAAGATTGGTACTATGGCATACAAATTGGAGCTTCCTACATCTTCCCAAGCACACCTAGTTCTCCATGTTTGATTCTTAAAGAAGGTTATAGGTGACAGGCTCCCAATTCGAACAATACTATCAGAACTTAATGAGGAAGGAAAAATCATATTGGAACTTGAAGTAGTCATGGAAACAAGAACTCGACAACTATGAAATCGATCAATTTCGGAGTATCTCATCAAGTGGAGAAAATTACCCATTGAATATTCCACGTCGGAGGATGAGAATTTTATACAGAAGTATCTAGAACTACTTAAGCATTGAGGAAAACACTTTTTTGAAAGAGAGGGGCATGTTAGGACTACTCACGCAGCCCTTATTGTTATTAGTGCAACCCTCTTATTATATTTTTGTGCCCATGTAGTCCACATATTGTTATTATTATGCCCCATAGATGCCCACTATTTTTATTGTTGTGTCCTTACAATATTATTGTTATGTAGGCTCTGATTATATTGTGACCCCTTAGACTCCTATATATAGAAAGGAGGTCTTGTCATTTGTATCATCCAAGAATTGTTCATTTGTGTAATGAAAATGAGGTTTCCCCTCGAAGAGGCTAATTTTGAAGTCGTTGATCTATCTCTTCTTCCATTTTGTGAGATGGTTGTATAACATAATTCTTCTCTTCCTAGACAAGATATTATTCAAATCCCTAATTATAGTTAAGGAAGCGAAATTGATTAACCAACACCTTAAAAACATCCCTTGGGTGCTATAGGACCCCCAGGAGCTAATATACCACTCCAGGTGACCAACCCCTAAGTTAACCTAGTCGTTTAAAGAATTAAATCCCTAGTCAATCCCATGAAATGGGAATGCATGTGACTGGTAGCCTCTAGTCACTCCCACAATTCTTGCAAGGGAGAGACTACAACCTTTTTCAGCTAGTTCTATGCTAGATACTTTGAGATTCAAGCCACTTTTTCAAGGATAGTCTCCAAACCACTACCCAAAACTTGATGAGACTTTCCAAGACAATAAATGACACCAAGACAAATCCTATAACACAAAACTTGATCAAGGACTTGACCTATCCAAGCCTAACCATGACAGACATTTCATCGAACACATTGTGCACAGGTAATCTATAGGTCATAACAACGTATCTGAGCATAGGGTTCTCATACTTATCTGATATTTGTAAGGAAGCATTGATGCCTTATCACATTAGTTGAATTATCATCTATTATATCATATAGTCATTGTTCATTCGTTTATCAACCAAAACATGATGAGAGCCATACATTAAAACTATCATAAAACATGCTCATAACTAGCATATAACCAACAAAAATAACAAGGATACAACAACCATAAATACCACATATGAAACAATACATTTACACATGAAATACCAAGGAGAAGAAACTCTTATTAATGAATGCGTAAGCGTACCAGGTATGGGACTTCCACAAACCACCTGTCCATAGGTTAGATGAACTGAACCTTTCTTTAGCCAATAACCCCCTGTGCCATATTCCAAGCATGAATGTGGGACTCATAACCAAAACTCAACTAGGTTTTCTCGAGACTAAACCACCTCACCCTCATCAATAGAACCATGATTTATCATAATCCCCACTGGATCACTAGGAAAAAAGAATAAACATATAATACCAGGCTTTGCCGCAGTCCCCATCGAATCACTAAGTCATAAACAAGCATGTATGCCACCAAATTTCTCCACCTACACCCTAGTCTCTAGGCTTTTACCGCAGTCCACACCAGATCACTAGGGCCTAACCGAGACTCCAGTCTCCAGGATTTACCACAATCCACACCAGATCATTAGGCCCTAACCGAAACTCCACACTTCAAGTTTTACTGTATATCCCATCCTCAGATTCCTACGCATGATGGAGAGCACCCACCTCAAGGATTTACCGTATATCCTTCCATTCACCAGTCAAGGATTCCTAGGCCCACCGAGGCACATGATACCTGGATTTATCGCAACCCATAGTCAAGTTCACTGTTACTAGGCCAGTGTTTATACTACAATCCACACTTTGACTCAGGGATCACTAGTCCATGTGTTCTTTTCTTTCATAAATCCACCTCACTTAGCTTCGAATCCATCTGGCAATCTAGCTCAACCAAAACATAAGAACCCCATCACACCATGGCTATCTGGAATTGGAAAGGAAATGCTAAAGACCATTGTCACACCTAGAAATACCCATGTCAATGACAACAAGAGAACCAAGAACACACGTGCATAACCATGCATGCCAAAACTAGCAAGAAAATCATACATCCAACTCAACACCTGCAAATAATCTCACTGTAGCTTCTTGATCATGCTCTTCCTTGATTGATACTTTCTTCCTCATGCCTTATTTTCTTTTCTTGATCCAATGTTTAATTTATCCAAGAAAACTCTAAGTTTCCAAGAGTGAGAGACAAAGAGAATAGAGAGAGAGCTCCAAAACAAAAATGACAAAACTCTATGAACTAACCCTCAAAAGCCTTTTTATCAATGAGGCCTCTATTTTCTTCATTTTCCATTATTTCCTTCATTTTCCTCCTCACATGCAACCTGTGACCTTTCACCTTCCCTTTCTCCTAATTTCCATTATTTTCATAAATAAAATTCCAATGAATGTCATTTTGCCTTTCCAAAGCCTTTTTCATTGCCTTTGCCATTTTTATTTTGGCATAATAACTTAAATGAACACCCATTAGGATGTTTTTCCCACCATTTAACTTGGATTACGTGTCTCGTGACTTTGGTCTTATATTTATTTTACATGAACTTTTTACCAAGGTTGTTACAGAACCCTCCCCCTTGGGGGAACACCATCCTCAATGTTCAATAACATCTATAAACCAGCAAACCAATGAAAACAAAACATACTACCCATGGAGCTTTATAACACAACTTGTTGCAGTATTTACAATGACCACAGCTGAAAACATGATGAACGTACCTTTTACTGGAGCTTTATAACATAACTCATTACGGTATTTACAATAACAACCAAACATACTCTTGCACATTTTCTTTGACCAGCAAATAATCATGCTGTCTATGGAGCTTTATAAATCCAACTCAATATAGTATTTACAACAATATACACATATACACATATTCTCAACCAACAAATAAAAGGATAGGATATATGCATCAACAACTAGGGAATCTAGATGCTTACACCTCCACCCTGAAAGTAGTAGCATGATTCATCTCCTTCCCAGGAAGTCCAGAATCTGTTGCCAAAATCAAAGCTGCACCTAATGTCTAGTGCTATAATTTTGTGCCACTTGTCCTCTTAGTGAATAATTATTGGGTCATCATTCCCAGGCACACTCCCAATATGCATATTATTCCATATGGCAATGCTAATGACCAAAAAAACTCCATCCTCAACCTTCCCTTCTCGGCTACATAGTCCCTCGGGCAGTTTGATCACCCCCTTCTATGTAGTCACTCACCTTCAAAGTTCCCTGGCATCCCCTATCTCTGGTGATCCATCCCTTAGCAAGGTTTCCTTGCATAAGAAGTTAAAACAACCAAGGAATATAACTACCTAAAAACCATCATACCGGTCATATCATGCTCATGGAAATCAATGGACATTATTGGGAAACAGTGTCCCACAATGGCCATACTCCTGAAGTGCTTTACCATAATATTGTAATATAACAATAAACTAGTTAACTTACCTTTTTATGCCAAGCACGTTGACCTATAACTGAAAACATCCATACCATCTCTCAAGGGACTCCAATTCCCTTGACGAACCTAGCTATAACTAGAAAATAATTAATATACCTGTGAAATACATGTTCATGAATACAACATATATCCACATAATATCAAACAAAATCAAGGTTAAGAAGACTTCCTTTATGCAAAGAAAACATTCATTTGGAATTATGATTTCCAAACATAGCCAAAGTAGTTCTTATCCAATCCCATTATTTTACCATTTACCTTGCTACAATTGAGTCTTATTATGTACTATCACATCACCCAACTGTTAGTTATATAAACACATCAACTATTACCTTGTCATGCTAATACCAAGCATGTTTCTCTACAACTATTCACACGTGTTAGTCACATGTTCCAAAAATCAAGGCATCATGTCTATGAATTTGAAATCAGCCTTTACCAAGACTAACAACCATGTCATAATCAATAGTCAACTCATAGCCTTTAGTCGTAATGCTACAACTATCACCTACTTACATTCAAGTACATATCATCTGTCTCAGAACATATTGTATTAGTACAAGCATCTGAAAACAAGATCATTCCTTCATGCAATTTTATAGACACATACTCATATCATGCAATTAATCAAGCATTCAAACAACAGATAGATGACATAATAGACACCAAACTCTCAATCACCAAATAGACGACATAATCAAACACTAAAACAACAAATAGATGACATAATCAACACTCAAACACAAAATAGACAACATAATCAAACTCATACCTTAATGTATCTCAGGGGAAGTTGTCACATCTACACAAATAAGTCCAGATTAGTATGACATCATATCACAATATATTAACTCATACCTCAATGTCATAACCATAATCATCTGCATACGTTAATCCAAATTAGAACAAAACATAATAACATCAATACCTCAATTGCAATGACCATAATCATCAGGCATATGACCACAATGCATACAACAACAGGTTACTATCCTTCATGACTATCTGACACATGTGAATATGACTACACTGATCAACTAGCATATATCATGCAGGTAACCACAACAACAACAGAATCTCATACATGTATATAATCCTAATTAATATAATAATCCATTAACTAACATACCTGCATGCCAAATATACAATACTTATATGACAATCTTATCTTACCCCGAAGTTTAGTGCCTAAGAAGGATAATAAATTATCACCAAAGTATTATGGTCCATACAAAGTGTTGCAAAATATTGGTACTATGGCATACAAATTGGAACTTCCTGCATATTCCTGAGTGCACCCAGTTTTCCATGTTTCATGCTTAAAGAATATTATAGGTGACAAGCTCCCAGTACAAACAATATTGCCAGAACTTGACAAGGAAGGAAAAATCATATTGGAACCTAAAGCAGTCATAGAAACAAGAACCCGACAGCTATAAAATCAATCAATTTCAGAGTATCTCATAAAGTGGAAGAAATTACCTGCTGAACATTCCACATGGGAGGATGAGAACTTTATACAGAAGCATCCATAACTACTCAAGCGTTGAGGACAACAATTTTTTAAAGTAGAGAGGCACGTTAGGTCCCTATAATACTAGTGTATTCCCTTATTATTATTGTCATTGTACCCATTATTTTTATTGTTGTGCCCATGTTGTCCCCATATTTTTATTATTGTGCCCCATAGAAGCCCATTATTGTTAGTTGTGCCCTTACATTATTATTGTTATGTCGGCTCTGATCATATTGTGACCCCTTAGACTCCTATATATAGAAAGGAGGTCTTGTCATTTATATCATCGAAGAATTTTACATTTTATGTAATGTAAAGGAGGTTTCCCCCTTGAAGAGGCTACTTTCAAAGTCATTGATCTATCTCTTTCTTCTATTTTTTGAGTTGGTTGCATAACACAACCTCACTCTGATAGTCTATATCTCCTGCTCTATCTCAACCAACACATTAGCATCATGATGACATAAGTTGCAACAATGAATCTCAGAATGCATCTCTGACCTACTATGAATGCATAATCATAACCATATTATATTCATAATGAACATACATAGACTAGCATGCATAATGAACACATATATAACTGACCTTTATGCATGACAAACACATCCCAACAACATCATCAACTTCTACATTGCAAAATAACTGTAACAATGACCACCACCATGCATACACAAAAATCACATAGACCACAAGCATAAATAACACATATGCAATTCACATCTATGCATGAAAAACACATTCTGCCCATACAGTCCAAGTGTTGAACCATACTCCATTACAACTTTGGTAATTCCCTCCTCCCTCATTTATCCAAGCTAACCATTCCACCACGGTAAACATGTGATGAAGAGTTACTATGATATGATCCAACTCCTTAAGTGCAATTAAGGAAGTGGAACTAATGAACCAATGCGTTACAAACCTCGCTCGAGTGCTACAAGACCCCCAGGAGCTAATCTACCACTCCAAGTGCCCAAACCCTAAGTTAACATAGCCTTTCAATGAATTAAACCCTCAGTAGCTCCCATGACATAGGTATGCATGCAACTGGGACCCTTCAGTTGCTCCCATAATGCCTTCAAGGGAGAGACTGCAGTCTTTTTCAATCAATTTTGTCCTAGATACTCCGAGATTTAAGCCACTTTTTCAGGACTAGTCTCCAAACCACTACCCGAAACTCAATGAGGCTTTCCAAGAAAATATATCACACCAAGAAAAATACTCTAACACAAAACTTGATCAAGGACTTTACCTAACCAATCCTAACCATGACAGACATTTTGTTGAACACATTGTGCAGATGTAATCTACAGGTCATAACAACAACATAGGGGTCTCATACTTATCTAAGATTTGTAAGGAATAATTAATGCCTTATCACATTATTTGCATTATCATCTATTAGGTAATATATTAATTGTTCATTCATTTATCAACCAAAACATGATGAGATCCATACATCATTATTGTCATAAAACATGCTCATAACCAGCATATAACCAACATAAATAATAAGGATACAACATCCATAAATACCACATATGAACTAGTACATTTACACATGAAATATCAAGGAGAAGGAACTCTTATTAATGAATGCATAAGCCAACCAAATATGGGACTTCCAGGAACCACATGGGCATAGATTGGATGAACCAAATATTTCTTCAACGAATCACCTTCGTGCCATATTCCAAGCATGAATGTGGGACTCATAACCAAAACTCAACCAGGGCTTCTTGAGGCTAGACCACCTCACCCTCATCAATAGAACAAGGCTTTACCACAATCCCCACCCGATCACTAGGCCAAAATAATAAACATAAAATATTAGGTTTTACCTCAATCCCCACCAAATCGCTAGGCCATAAATAAACATGGATGCCACTGAATTTCTCCAGCTACATCATGAGGAATTTTCCCATCTCCAGTATCTAAGATTTACTGTGATCCACATTAGATCACTAGGCCCTAACTTAGATTCTAGTCTCTAGGATTTATCGCAATCCACACCAGATCACTAGGCCCTAACTGAGACTCCACCCTCTAGGCTTTACTGTATATCTTTCCATTCATCGATCAAGGATTCCTAGGCCCACCAAGACACACAATACCTGGCTTTACCGCAACCCGTGTTGGGTTCAGGGGTTACTATGTCAGTGTCTTTACCGTGATCCACAGTCTGGTTTAGGGATCACTAGGCCATGTGTTCTTTTCTTTTAGAGATCCACCTCAGTCAGCTTCGAATCCATCCAACAATCTAGCTGAACCAAAACATGAGAACCCAATCACACCATGGATATCTGGAAATGGAAATGCAAGATTGAAGAACAGTGTCACGCTTGGAAAAACCCATGCCAATGACAACAAGAGAACCAAGAACACACATGCATAACCATGCATGCCAAAACTAGAAAGGAAATCATACATGCAACTCAATACCTTCAAATAATCTCATACTAGCCACTTGATCCTGATCTTCCTTGCTTAATATTTGCTTCCTCTTTCCTTCTTTGTTTTTCTTAATCCAATGCTGAAGTGCTCCAAGAAAACTCTAAGTGTTCAAGTGAGAGAGAGAGAGAGAATAGAGAGAGCACTCCAAAACCAAACTGACAAAAGTCTATGAACTAATCCTCATAAGCCTTTTTATCAATGAGGCCTCTATTTTCTTCATTTTCCATTATTTTCCTTCCTTTCCCGCTCACATGTAACCTGTGACCTTTCACCTTCCCTTTCTCCTAATTTCCATTATTTTCATAAATAAAATGCCAATTAATGCAATATTTCCTTTCCAAAGCCTTTTCCATTTCCTTCACCATTTTCCTTTAGCCATAATAACCAAAATGAACACCCACTAGGATGTTTTTCCCACCATTTAGCTTGGAATGTGTCCCATGACCTTGGTCTTATATTTTTTTTTACATGAATTTTTTACCAGGGCTGTTACAATATGTTGGAAAGTATTTCTAAGAAGGAATAATGCCTTATTTAATAACATGAATACTCCTCCCCACAACACATTGATGAAATTAATCTCATTGTGTGTTGAGTTTCAAGCTTAAAAGATAGGCTAGAACTCTTCGCAACAAAGCTTAGATCAAATGAAATTGGATTGGATTAAAAAGTTTATAGTTTTCGACAAATTTTCCCAAAACATCGGATGGAACATGATTGAAATAGATAAAAGTTGGAATTTAAGACTTACAGAGGTAGGATTAACAACATGGAAGAGCTTGCAACAAGGATGAATTCTCTATTTTGATGGGGCATCCAAATGAAACCTAGGGGTGGAAGAGGGGGACAGGTGTTCTATG
The DNA here is from genome assembly GCA_000404065.3 of Pinus taeda. Lineage (NCBI taxonomy): Eukaryota > Viridiplantae > Streptophyta > Pinopsida > Pinales > Pinaceae > Pinus > Pinus taeda. Next base: position 8,159 of record APFE031404273.1, on the reverse strand, counting down.
ACCCTGAGGAGGACAATATGTTTAGGTTCTCATGGGTTCTTAGTCATAGAAAAATAACCAATCAGTTATATATGGTCTTTACCAATGAATTGTGTTAGGCAAAGAGAAATAGGTGGACACAATTATGGTTATGGGAGATTCTCTCATAATCCTTTGGTCAAAAGGCTTCCTCCCTAAGGAGAAGTTTATGGAAAACATCATGAAAGAATAAGGAAAATTGCCAAAATATCTCATCAAGGAATATTTCCATGTGCTAAGAGACTTGAATAGAGAAGCATTTCCTATGAAAATTCATATCACCAAGTCTCCTATGCCATAATTGGGTTTCATTTGTCTTGCTCAAATAGAATATTACTCTAGAGTCATCAAACACATATACATTATTATGCATTTTGACTACCTTTTCCACAATTTTCCATTCTTTTCATGTTAGATATCATAATTTGGATCCAAAGGTCACATTATAGTCATTATCGCACATCTATCTTACACTAAAAAAGTTGTGCTTGAGACCCTCTACATACAATACATTTTGAGCTTTAGTATTTTCATCAAGATTGACTGTGCCTTTGACTTTAATTTTTGATGGAGAAATGTTGTCGAACGTAACATTGTTACCTTGTTATTTTTCTTTTAGAGATGGGAGTTTACTTTTATCCCTTATCATGTGCTTGGAACAACCACTATCCACTTACCAGATGTTTTCTTGATCAAGTGCTGACATATCGATTCCACATTCCATTCGTTTTCCAGACTTACATTTCCAATTCTTCTTCTCCTTTTGAAACATTGGTTTCCAAGCATTTTGAGACTTGAATGAGTGCTCAAATCTACTTCTGTATTCACTTACCTTGTGCCCAAAATTATTACATTTGAAGAATTCAATATCATTTATTAGGGGAGAGAAGGGATTTCTATCTATGGAATGAGAGTTTGAGATCTATAATGTTGATACTTATTGTATCCGAAATTTTCATCTCTTTCAAATTTGACTCTTCTAAAATCAGCATCCTTATGTCAAAATATATGAAATTTATAACAATGACCATAAAATATATTAGAGTACCTGAATTTGGAAAGTTCATGAGTTTGTGCATGAAGGTACCTTTGTTGTCTCATTGAATGATTTATTCTTCGATGGTATGACTCCTTTGAAAAGTTGGATTTATTTTTCCAATGAAGGGATCCTCTCTTGCTTGCTCTCTTTCTATATTATTTGATTCTTTAATCATGTGCCTTTGCATAGGTATAAGGTTCCTCAAATCCTGTGGACCTGAAGTTCATCTTCCTCATAGAAGATTACTGTGGTCTACAATATCTCAGACCTGTTTTATTTTCAGGAGACCATTGACTGTTCAGAATATAATCTATCTTTCTTGATCCTTCTGCAAACTTTTCATTTACAACCTTCTCGGTCTCCAGTCTCTCAGGATCCTTTCTTAGAGAGACAAATTATACCTTGATACTCTGAAATTTTTCTTCCCATTCATGAATCAAACCATTAAGAACTTCTTATTTTCATTTAGCTTCTTCTAATTTGACTTTCAGGGACAAAATTTTGCCTTTGCATTTTTTTGATATCATTTCCTTCTTTCCTTTGAACAACTTCTACTTTAGATGCTTATTCTCTTCTTCTAGTTTCTCACATGGTCCTTGTTTTTCTTCTAGTAGAAGAACTAAATTATCTTTTCTTTTAATGGCTTCTTCAATTTTATTTTATTTTTATAAAACAATTTCTCATTGTCTGAGTTATACATACCTTCTTGAGCATGTTGCAACTATTATTTTAGTTTCCTTTTATTTCTTCTGGCCTTCTTTAACTCATCAAGTGCACTAATGAGCCCCCCTTCTATTGTAGCAGCTACAACCACCCTCCAAAAATTTTCCTTCCCTTCATTTTGGAGCCTCCCTCCTCGAAATCATTGTAACTATCATGCATTGATTAGGTACTTGTGCTTATTTGATTTCATAAGTCATTTAACATCTTGTGTTCAAATCGCTTGTCCTATTAGTCAACCACAAGCACACCCAACACTTGTTTCACACCCAGTCAATCAGCTATTGGGAAAAACTGCGCAAACCTAGAGGACAACTTGTCTTCCCCTCAGGAATTGCATAGAGAAACCTGAAAGCTACCCTGCACTTAGAAATTGTGCAGAGTAGGCCAGCTAGCCTTGCTCTTGAAATTGCACAGAGCATGCCAATCAGCACTGCTCTCCAGAAATGTGTAGTTTTAGCAAGCTGGAACTACTCTCTAGAATTGTGTAGAGCAGGCCAGGCCAACAGCACTGCCCTCCAGAAATGCGCAGAATTTTCTGAGCTGTAATGCTTTCGCAGAGCAACCTATGCCAACTACATTGTTCTCCAAAATTGCGCAAAACTGGCCAGCTGCACTACTCTCTAGAAATTCGTAGAGCGGTCTAGCATCACTACTATTAAAAATTGCGTAGACCTAGCCAGTTAACCAAGGCCTCTCAATCTAGAAACAACATAAAAGTTTTCCCTCAGTTGGTGTCCGTTGCATGTGCTGACAAGTTACCTGACTCCCTCCAGAATTGCACAACCCTTCTTTGCATGCCAGGGAACTTTTCCTGAAAAGGAAAAAGATAAAAATGCTAAAAAACATCCATAGGTTTTAGGGATCTATTTTTAACAGTATGAGTTACATGCAAAATTAATTTTAGAAACTCCCCACCAAGTGTTACTTTTTCCTAGATTTGTGGCATGCGCATCATAAACCCTAATTTCGCCAAATCTATTTAAACGATGCCTTAGAGCTCATTCTTCACATTCGATCTTAGAACTCTAGCATTCTTGAGGCATCTAAGAACCCTTGGCATAGTCGGTGCAACTTTTCCAGGTAAGTTTTTCTTTTCACGCCTTTTGCTCCTTTTTCTATTGCTTTTTAGTTTTCGGCTTGTATGAGTGATTTTTCCTTGGTTTTATTGAATGACCACTTGAGTTTCAATGTATTTGAGATTATATAAGAGTTTTTTCAATTTTTTCATTACCTTTCCTCAGTGTCACACACATAACATTGTTTCTGCACTCACAAACACCGTTTCAGTGACTCGCTTCATGAGCTTCTTGGTTTTAACATTTGAATGATTTCTGCATTTGCATGAATTGCATGCATGTTTATTTCACTTAGATATGCACTAGCTTCACACATGCATTCACTCCTTCGTGTTTTTAGGTTTCCATTGGGAAGATCTGAGCTGACTTCATCTGGATCTTGTCTTTCCCGTCATGCTCTGTGTATTCCTGGTAGTCAAGGCTCTGCTTTGCCTCCAGGAATTGCGCAGAGGTTTCCCACACTGTCTCCCAGTTGTGGTCTGTGCAATCCTTGGAGGCAGTGCCCAGTCCTGCCCACTAGAACTGTGAAATGCACAACTCCAGCCAATAACTTAGCCTAATTATTCTACGGATTGTGTAGTTTCAGTCAGCAGTCAACCTCACTAGATTGCGCATTGCGTAGATTCAACCAGTAGTCAACCTCACTGGCAGCTGGGACTGCGCAATGCGCAGATCAAGCTGACAGTCTTCGAACTTCTTGAAGTCAGTGTTGTGACATCTTGCCCAAAAGTCACTAGTTTATTGCTTGAATGTTTCTCAAAGTTGTTTGATGTTTTAGCTGACATTGTCTTTCCATGAGTGTCTTTGCTATCTCCAGGTACCACAAGTTTTTGAGAAAATTCTCATCAGTATAGGTATCATGGCCTCCAAGAGAGCTGGATCAAAAGACACAGTTGAAAGAAGCATTGGGGACATGGTTGAACATGGGACTATGATCTTGCCTGTGTACACACACACCCACCTATTCATGGAGAAAGACATCAATATCACATGGAAATACATCAACACCATTTTCTCAAACAGCTTTGAGGAGAATCTGGAGGATTGACCAGGCCTATGTGAACATCCATAAGTCAGGATTATAGAAGGTTGCATGCATGTTTCCCCTGTTCCTTTACACAGATGTGATCCACTGGATTGTCTCACACATTGATCCTGAGACAATGATATTGAGCAACGTCAGTGTAGCAAGGCTCGCTTCCTTTAGCATGGAGGATTATCAGGAGATGTATCATTTTCCATTGCCAGTGAGAAGGATGGATGCACCATTCTACACTCCTAACAACTTCATGGACATAAGAGATATCTTGAAGCATTAGGTAAAGGAGCCAACAAAGTTCAGGACGACACCTAACCAGATATATAGGACAAAGACACTTAGGAAAGCATACCATTTCTTGGTCATCTTCGCATACTGCTTGTATGGAAAAGGGAGTACAGAGACCTTCCCATAGAGTTGAGCTACTATGTTAAATCAACTGGAAAGTGAAGGAAAACCATTCAACTGGTCCAACATGTTGGCTCTCCCCTAAACCCTAAAACTATTGCCCGACACCGATCTTTTAGTCCTAGTCAAAGAACCTCTCACTTGGACAACAACACATGATTCATCTCTTTTCACACTTCCAAATGTCAAGGATGCCTTCCCAAGTCATTTTCATTCCTCCCTGTGGGCTCCAGGTAACTCATCACCCCAACCTCATTATTTTTTACTGTTTGTTTTATTCAAAGGGATGAAGCACGCGACTCCTGCAACCACCAACACTCATGACATCAAAAGCATTGATTTCAGGCCTGTAACGGACACCGAGACCCAAATAGCTCACCCTATTTGTCCCTTTCCACTCACATACCCCCGCTATGAAATGTTCACCAACTATGTGAGGAATGAGGACTCTTTTAGGGTTGTGAATTCCAGGTTGTACTATCAGATTACCCATCCAGTCCATCACCTCCCTGAGCTTGTAACTTGGTTGTCCAACTCTTATCAAAAGGAGAGGAACTGCTTTCTTTCTACTTTAGGGGTTGTAATCCTCAAGATAACCCCTCTCTTAATCAAAAGATCTCTGAATTTACTTGAATCCTCTGCTATGTACATGTTCACTAATGTTGCCCTAGCCGATTATTTCGCAGCACTGCCAGCTAGAGAGAAGCAATCATTCTTGGAGAAAATCCTGACCCCAGAGGTCAAAACCTTGCCCTCAGATATATGATTTCCATTGACTCTTATTAAGACATTTTTTCAGCCTATTTTAGCCACAATTGCTTGTCTAATGGGTGAAGACACCACCCTGAAAATAAATAGAGTTGCTTTGGGATGTTTACATAAAATTAAGCAATCTCAATGTCAACTTAACATCCCATAATATCTTTCAGCTCCCATTTGATCCAGGTGGATATTGGTGGCCACCCACCTATTCCACTTGGAACCCCACCATTGTTTCTTTCAGTTTTTCAGTTTCCTTATTTGTAGCACAATTTACTATTTTTGGCAGTTTTTCATGTTCAGAACTTCCGGAGCCATTTTAAGGCCCTACACAACAATCAAAATTTGTAGTCCTCGGATATATCTTTCTAACAAGGTATTATGCATGTCAAACAGAGATCGTATGCCAAAGTTACGACCCCGGGAAGTTGATATACCAATTTACCCAAACGGGGCCCATAGTTTGGCGGTTCATCTCCTAGGGTTAGGTTTTTGGATGTTTAGGGCTTTTCATTGTTTCTAAAAAATAAATCGGCCTTTGAGCCTCATTTTAACACATTTTAGAGGCATGTAGCGGCCGCATCTCTTCTCAGAGATAAGCTACCATCATTCGAGCTAGTTTATTTCCATTTATGTTTGTAAGCATATTTCAGTGTTTTACATTAATGAAATGAAGTATTATTTCTACTGCATCTCTGTATTTATGGTTATCTTTGTAATTTGTTGTGTTCTTGTTTAAATCCAGATCAGTGGTATCAGCGTGGTCTGCTCTTTCTCTGTTTTTCCTTGCATGTCCCTAATGAGGACGGGATATAAGGAGCTAGGGCTCGATCTGGTTGAACCTTTGCAAGATCAGCCTCACAAACCCCGACGGCCACCTAGGGGGGAAGAAAATAAAGACAAAGGGGTAGGAGATCCTATCAAAATATTGCTGGAGGAGGCCCTCGAGAAACAAAGGAATGCGATGATGGATAACTTTTCCCAAATCCTTCAATGGTCGCCACTGGCGGTGTTAGGATATTACGACACATAGGAATAGTTAAGTATAACTTGGTCTAGTATAGAGTTAGGTAAAGTGTGTTTCTTTACTATGTACATTTGTAACTTACAATCCGACGGTCACGATATGTAGTGATTCGATGGTTCATTCTCTCCCCGGTATTACCGACACTTGTTCCATGGGTTAACACCCGATTGGTCCATGAATTCTATTTAAAGCGCATGGAGGGTCATTTGTAGGTTAACCATTCACGAGAGAAGCTTATGTATATTTTCATTCTTTTATTAATAAATTGCCTAAAGTGGCCACATTGGCTCAGGCCGTGGACTGTTTCCCTCTTTGAGGGTTTTAACCACGTCAAAATACTGGTGTATTGATCTGTGATATGTTTTTGAGCGGTGTCCTTTTGGTGTTTTGTCTGAGGAACTTACCCTGTAAATTCCTACATGGTATCAGAGCTATTTGAGGGTCGAGTCCATTGGTGATCCAAATCTAAAGCCGGTAGAACTACATCTGACTGCTATCTCCTAGATCTGTTGTTTCTGACTACTTTCAGGCCGAGAGGACTGCTTTGTTGTGTTGGGAGCATCTGTTCCAGTGAGGAACCCCTTTCGTTTCACGCGAAAAGGTTTCCGGTAGCCCTAGCTATGTCATTTTTAAGATCTGGAGGTATACAATGTTTAGTTGCAATTTACAGTTATTTTCTCTCTGTTTATTTCAGTTTCAGTTTATTTAGCTCTTTTTATTACCGGATCTATACCTTTCATTTCTGCGTATGCTCTCTGCCCTGAAACTCTATGCGATCTGGGCAAATCAGAAACAGAAAGGAAGGATTTTTCTCATGCGTATGCTCTTTTCCGCTGCGCCTTAGTGTGATCACGGAAAATCAGAAACATTGAGGAAAATATTTAGTTTCTAGCTAAAGCTAACTTCAAGTTGCAAGGTTCATTTTTTTTTGCATGTCCGTGTTGGGTTTTGTGTTTTTTGTTTTGTAGGGAAAAAGAGCCTTCTCAAAGCAAGCACGCAACCCAAAGCTTCAACCCCCCCCCCCCCTCTCTCTTTCTCTCTAACTTTTTGTATAGCTCACTTGGTCCAAAGCTAATTTATGAGAGTAGAGGTCTTGGGTTCAAATCTCCTTTTTGTTGGAAAAATGGGCATTTATTTTCATTTCCGCACATTCCCACACTTTGTCGGCGCCTTCATCAATTTTTTTTCAAAAAGCCATAACTTCTTCATCCGGAAGCCATTTTCAGAGCCATTTTTTTTAACCGGCCTAATTTTCTGAGATCTTTCCATTGGAACAGTTAGTTTCAGCATATATAGCTTCAGTTTCTATTAAAATGGAAATTCCATGCCAAGTTATTCTTGACAGCACCAACTACTTCCAATGGTGGTCCTACATTGTGGATTTACTTAGAAGTAAAGGTCTTTATCGAATAGCCTCAGGCCAAGAAACCAAGTCGAAAGATGAAGAGAAAGCAGCTAAATGGTAAAATAGGCAAGATCAAGCTCATGGGTTGATAGGGATGTCTATCTCTCCCGATTTTAGATTCCATATTGCAGAACTTGATATTCCTGATGAAGTAATGAAGCAGATTACTAAAGTTTTTAGCATAAAAAATGAACTTAGAGCCCATAAACTTGAAAATGAGTTGCTTACATTGGACCCCAATAATTTTTCTTGCATTGAAGTTTTTTTGTCCAAGTTCAAGACCATTAGACTTCTCTTGGAAGGTGTTAAGGTTAAGAAAGAAGATAGTGCCCTTATCTATTGCATTCTTACTAAGTTAGGACCATACTCTGTATTTGTTTCCACCTTCCATTCTACATGGGAAGCTTTCATTTGTCAAGGAAAAGACTACAAGGCCCCTTCCTTTGACTCTTTTTGTGATTCTTTAATAAGAGAACAAGAAAAACTCTTACACCTTGGTCTTCTTAATCTTGAAACTCTTCCAAGAAAGCGTTAGCCGCCCAGCAACAAACAAACTCAAAGAATCCTAAGAAGTCGTATCCTAAAAAGAATGGTCCTAAACCAAACAATGGTCCTAAGCAATTTCAGCCTCAAAATGAAAAATCATTTCACCAGAATGATAAGGC
>APFE031404272.1:0-20141 GCA_000404065.3 Pinus taeda | reverse complement strand
AATAGGATTTTCTAAGAATTTATTGTCGACGTTTATGGATTAAATTAAGCTCCTTATATTTCCATTTTTTTCTCTGTATCTTAGATATATAGGGAGTATAATCTCTATCAGATATATGATAGAGGTTAAATCCCTTCCATCCAGCTATTAATTATTGCAAGGATGACTTATAACCTCTTACATGATTTCGTGTAATGAATTTCTACTTATTTTCAATGCTATTATCTTTGTGTATAATCATTTTGTGTTCCCTAACATGATATGAGTATTACCTACCATCAAGTATGAGCCCCACACTGTTTCTTTTTTATTTGTTAGAATCATTCATTCATTTAGGTGTTTTCTCCCGAAATACAAAGCGTGGTTGGTTGTTGTCAATAGCATAGATATATTCGACCACCAAGTGTACTTCATTCTCATTTTACTTCTCTTTATGATCCGAAAATTGACATTCTAAGTTTTCATGTGGTTTCCCTTTCTATAATGCATATAACATCATTCTCTCTCACCTTCAATCATCTCAAATGAAATTGAATTCCCCTTTCCTTCATGGTTCTTCATACGATGTGTTAAATTTCCTTACATCATTCCTTGGATTTTGCCCAAGAGAGTGATGTCTGATAGCATTATGGTTCACTTTTGATTGTGTATCAAACATATTCCTCGTGTCTTCCTTATTTATAATTTCCTTCTCTAATTTTCGTTGTTATCTTTGGTGAAAGTTACTAAGTTGGTACAAAAAGGTCAAAGATGAAACTATAGCGAAAATACATTTATACATGCAAAATATGGAACTTTCACTAAGATGTAATGAAAATATATGCCATCATATATATGTTTCATTCCTTTTGAAGGAATTATTTATCTTTTCAATTATGGATGGCTAGAATTTTTTTTTTTTTTTTTTTTTTTTTAAATTTATATTCACAAGATAACGTCATTAATGCCGAAATGATTGAAGAAAACACCTATAAACATTGGTCTCACAAAGCTAGTGTATGCAAGCACCCATTCGCGATCTCCATCACCACCTCATTTAATCCATTGTCTTCTCCTCATCCATTCATGACATGTCCTCAATTTGTATTCCTCATTAAATAAGCATGATATATTAAAATGTGAAAAGTGTTTCTCCACAAGAATCATCACCTCCAAGTATTCAAGTAGTATTGCTTGATAGGAAATGACACCTCCAAATATTCAAGAAATGTTGTCCCACAAGAACAAACATTTGCAAAATAATGTCAAGAATTCAACGAGCAAGATATTTGCTTGCATGAGGACATGCAAACCCTGAGGCATGGGGGGAGTTGCACCTTGAACATGCCCATTTTTCCATCAGACAATATTACCATTCATACTTTAAATCCCCATGTTTTTAACTCACCCCGTATCATAATTACTCAACTTCTCACCATATCACATTTTGCATCCTATGGTTGATTATCATTAGGTTTCTTATCTTTTCAATGGTTAAATATGACTTTTCCATTATTTTTTAATGATAATTTTGCTAAGTAACTTTGTCATAGGGTTCCATCGCCAGAATTCTTCACAAGTCAGTAAAACTATTTACAGCAGATTAAGTACGCAACGAAAATGTTGTGGTTGAAAGTATGGAGTTTGTGATCAAATGGTAAAGAATATAGACATTTCAAAACTTGAATCATGCTAAATATACTCTCTTTCATATAATAAAGAAACCGTTCAGAAAAATTCATCACGAAAAGGAAGTTAAGGTCAAAACAACTTTTAAGTATAGTTCTTAAGTACAAAATTTCTGAATGTGAATGATTTCTGTTCTGAACGGTTTTGGTTCTAAATGGGTCAGCCATGTGGAGGAGAAGGATTTGGATAAATCACTTCATGCTAAAAAAAGGGACAATTTTGTTACAAGACAACACAATTGAGTCTATTTTAATTTAGGACCCTTCACGAAGATGCATAGTCAATTTAGAGTAATCTGAAATGCCCAGATTTGTTACAAATTGTTGAAGTTTCCATGGTTAGAAATATGTCGATTAAATCTACATTTGATAGTTTCCTTTTAAAGGCTAATCTAATTGACCTCTCAGAGGCAGTGAAGACAATTTAATGTTGTGTTGTTAACACTTTGTCTCTGAAGATGTTAAACTATGTATGCTCACATTTAAGCTTTGATTTAGGTTAGTTTCGACATATTTGATTGTGAGTCATGATTTTTAGGTTTTGTCTTACATTTCACTGTAGTAAACTAGCTTGCTCCAGGCATCAGAGGGCCCATCACTTCTGGAACTGAGCCCAATAGCTAGTATAGATTAGGAATTGTGTGATTTTGAAGAGTTAGTTTCCATCGATTAAAATTTTGCAGAGTGTGTAATCTTGCAATTAAACTTTGGTTTGATTCTTAGGTGTTTAGTAATAATTTGTATTGAAGGTTGACCGATTAGACAAATTGTTTTTGTTGACAATCGTATTATAACTCACCACCATTAAATCCATGCTCACATAATCGTTTGAGAACCATACTCCGTTATCTCCATTGACAAGTGATCATGAATGAATGAAGATTACACAGTTAAGAGTCTTAAAATTATGGAATGGATTTAATGTTAAAACAGTTTCAAAATATGCATGTGTTGTGTCTTGTAGATTCACCTATGAGTTGAGTATTTCTCATACATATTTGAAGGCTGAACAATTGTTTCATACCTCAGTTTTGTAGTAAGGCATTTTGAGAATAATTGGAATGGTTTTGTTTTGGTAATTGTAGCATATGATTTTAATTAGAAATAGCTTGCATTGATGCAATATTTAGATTAAGTTGGTTTCATTATTGTTATGCAAATTGATTCAATCATTTGCAACACGACTTGATGTTGGTAATTCTGTCATGAGAAGATTATTGCAGTATTATAAGAATAGAGTATTTGATTTCATTTCATAATGGTTATTACAGTAGTTTTAAATTAAAATAAGCTTTGGTCATTGAGTCTTTTAATTTAAGTGTGTTAATTCAGGCAACATATAAATATTTATTTGAAACTATCATTTTGAAGCTTTGAAGTTGTGAACTAGATAGAATTAAAAGATGAGTCTCAATTATTATTGATTTGTGTGATCCCAGGAATTAGATTAGCTACAATTTGGTTTTAATTATGGTTATTTTTTGCATTAGAATAGGGTTTATTTCAACCGCAAGTGTGATTATTTTCCTGCATTAGATTAAGATTACTTTCTTGCATTATATTAAGCGTGTTTATTTTTAGCCATTAGATTATGGTTACCTCATTGCATGTGTGCTTACTTTTCTACACTAGATAAAGTTTCATTCCATTGCAAGATTGGTTACTTTTGACAGTAGAGTTATGTTTCCTTACATGTCATTTGTTTCAACTGCTTCAATTTTTATAATTTGATTGCTTGAGACAACATTAGTTTAGAATCGTTTGCATTCTATACTTCATTCATAAATAGGAATTTTATCTTAATTTAGGTTAGATGCTCTGATCCTACATTACTTGCGCTTGTGCCTCAATGCTTACAAGTCCGGGATTGATAATTTAATGTTGGAATTATTACACATATAATCTCCCTGACATAGAGGAATGAGAACACTTTATCAAGACATGTTTTAAAAATATGGCCTAAATGGATGCTACATAAGCATCCATTTTTATTATTCTCTCCAGATAAGACTACCAAAATATTTTCTTAGATATGGAGCAATACATAATTCAAAAAATGGAACCCCTACTCATTTTAATGACATATATATAATATAACCTACTAGCCATCTAGGTTTATCGTTTTAACTTCATCAACCTTCAATTACTGATAAGTTTATTTCGCTATCTAGAATATACTTGAAAGTATACATATTTTGATTCATATAATCATTAGTAACGTGGATGTGGCATCCACCCATACAATGGTGGTCAATAAGGAATATTAGGTTGTGGGTGGCATAACTTTGGCATATGAGCTCTTATTAAGCTAACTTTTTCACCATTATAAATGTCTCCATGTGCACGTAAACTCCAAGGCTATGTGCATAAGATTTGGAAATTTTAACTTCAAGAAACACCATTTGATGTCTCACAATGGACATAACAGGTTCTACACCTTACATTCCAAATTAGAACATATGATCTCTCATTTATGTTTTCAATTTGTGTTTGGTTAGATACAAAAATTCCTGGATACAAAAAGTTACCATGCAATCACGTCTTTTGTGACTATTCAACCTCTTCATAGGATACTTAAAATGAAAACAAATTATCTTACAACTCCTTTTTAGCTTCAAAAATTTCTCCAAAGTCCTTTTTTCATGGTTTCAATTAGATTTCCACATTTTTGTAAAGATGATAAATTGCGAATCCATTTAGGTTATATAAGTTAGACCAAATTTTCTTTTTCCTCGAAGAAAATGCAGATGAGCTAACACAAAAAATTCAAATTTAAATGTCTTATTTTTGGTGCTAGCTTAAATTTATATTTCTAAATTGGTGGAACAATGGTCCAAGTTATTTTTTGGAGGAATGGACATAGCTAGAAAAATGTCCCGGGCTAGGTGATTTTTTACATTAGGAATCTACCAAATCTGGATGTGGCTTGTTGGAACCTCCCCTATGGTTGTTGCAAGGGAAGGTGACATTAATAACGTTGTGGTCAACTAGTTGATTATAGAGTATAAGATATTAAAATAGGCTAGCATCTACTTCTAATTTTCTAATGAGAGATATTTATTAACATTAAATTTTCCCCTAAGAATCCAACTAGATCTACTATGAGCACCTATAGTTGGCTTATGGTTATGAAAACGTGGGATTTATCAGTAGGTAATATCACCTCATATAAATTTGAAACGAGGTATATTTCCACAAATCCTATCATTTGAAAATTAATCATTGGAGGAATGTAGCTGGTGAACATATCTAAAATTATAACTTCTTGTGAACTCTAGTAGATGGAAAGAACCCTATGTTATCCTTTTGCATCAACAATTGTGGATTTACAACCTACTGCCGACTTTGTGGCTATCAGTTCTATGGATCAACTAGATCGTTTGGTTTCTTAAATAATCATTAAATTTGGTTGATTAGAGAGCTACTTAGTTTTATGGAGACTTTATTTTCCCTTGTAGTCAACGGCTCCAACATTAACCTGATTCTCTCATAGTTGACTAGCATTTCTCCTATCTTTTCTTAAATTTGTTGTTTTCTTTTATTTCTCTTATACTTTACCTCTTTCTATTGTTTAGCTTAGTATTTAAAGGGATTCATCGGAACTCTAAGGTGAGTGCCTATGTTTCTATACCTATGATTCCTTCCAAGATATGAATGAGATATAAAGTAGCCTATGCGAAGAATTTTTACTTGGTTTTTAGGGATAGAAATATGATCCTTTCCTTTCCAATCCTTTTTCTATGCTTGGGAGATCATTGGAATCAAGATCCATATATTTTAGTTACCCTTTGTCTTTGTCCTTTTCCTAATTGACCAAAATAATTTAGTAGAGGACTAGTTCTTGAAAATATTTAGCATTACAGGGGATCACAACTAACTAAAAACGAGTAATACAGGTGGAACCCAAATCCTAGATATCCAATTCAGCCCAGGTGGTTGAGGAAGGGGACGACCAAGGTGTTTCTATGTCTAATTAAGTGAGGGATTCAAATTTGGTGTTGAGGTTGGGTGTTTCTCTAGGGTGTGGAGGAAGAGGGGCATGCTGATATCAAAACTAAGAAGAGGGTTTGATGAGGCCATTTGAATCTCTATTGTTGAGTTGAGCTTATGATGAGGTCAATTTCTATAAATATTCCCATACTCATCAAGTGTTTTCCACCATAAATCATACCAGTAATATATTCATCAAGCTTGTGGTGGGAACGTTTTATAGAGATACCCATATTCCTCGAGGGTTTTCTTCCATAGATCATACTAGTAATAAATGTAAATAGATTCTTGTAGGTGTATAAATATTGTTATTTAAACACATACGCATGGATAGGAAATGTTTCCGTCTTGCTTAATTGAATCAGATATTTTGACAAAGTTACCCAAATGATTTACAATCCTCTTAACTTTTTCTTCCTCCCAAAACTCATGTGGAATTGATTACATTGATATGAATATTAGGATAATTATGAAATCCTACTTTTCTGGCATAAATATTTTGGTCCAAAATAAAAGATATAAGCCAACAAAAGAAATATAAGCCAACGGAATTGAAGAAATATGGTTTGTTTTAACATATACGCAATTGATGTTCATCATTGGTAAGATGATGGTGAAGAAACCACTGGACCCTATTTTTAGCTTCACCTTTTGCTTGGGCCACCACTTGTTCCTTATTCATTACTTGGGACCTCTCTTACTTAGTCAAATTCCTAAGAATTTTGTATGGAGAATTTTTTGGAAAAAAAAACTATGTTTTCAAATTTAATTTATCCAACATTTTGAGGGGATATTCCACCCATCATATGGGGCATACATTATTTGAGATTATAGGAAGAGATACTACAAGGAGAATAAATATAATGGGGATAAAATTAGTTATTATGAAAAAAATGAATTAATTAACATAAATAAGTAAAAGTTATTGAAAAACAATAATGAAGATGAATGGAATGGGAGGAAGGAATGGTCAAGTTATAGGAGAAAAAGTATTAAATATATGACAGAGTTCATAAAATTAATATTTTGAAGAGGCTTATAAACTATTAAATGTTAAAATTTTAATTTAACCTAAAGAAAAACTTATACAAATTAAAAATCTTTGAAGAAGGATTATAAAATAATAGTGGATTTATATATAGTTAACTAGAGAATTGGAAATCAAGAAAAAATTGAGATAATATGAATCGTGGAAGAATAAATAGAATAGGGAAAATCAACTATTATAATAAATTTTAATTAATTATTATAAATGAGTCAAATTTAGTGAAAAATAAACAAAATTTAAATAAAAGGAAGAAAGAAATAAAAACTATAAAGGAAAAAAAAAATATAGGATGAACTAAAAGCTCCTACAATTAAGAATTTAAATAAAATTAAATATTAAATTTTTTAATTTAATTTTAATTTGATTTTAAAAAATTATAAACATTACAAAAAATTAGTTTTATTTTAAAACAAACAGAAGAATTAAAAAATAAAATTTAGTTAAAAAATGATTAATTAGAAAATTCAAATTAAGATTGTAAAAATTTTACATTCATATTAAAATTATGACATTAAATTAAAATTTATTTTATACATTTTCTTATTTCTTTATGTTACACTGAAATTTGTCACCATGACTATCTGCAGTGAATATGGCTCCATCAATAGTCATATTATCCTCCTTGTCAAGCCTCATACCTCTACTCTTCATGTCAAACTTCAAAAAGAGAGAAAGTCAGTTAAAAAGATGTTTATCTCTGGGTACGCAGGTTCTCTCTACCTTACCTACGTGTACGCACTCCAAACATACTCTACCTGCATACTTGTACGCTCTGTAAGCCAAAGGATGGGCGTACCCCTGTAAAGGTCAAAAGGCGCGAGTTTCATCTTTAAAAAGTTACTTGTGGTCACATCTAGAGCCCTCTAGAAGAGTGTTTGACGTGTATTGAGCGCCTCCAGATGGTTCATGCATCCCTATGATAGAGGAACTTATCCCATCAAGAGAGGAGCTACCCCATCCAAAAGAGGGAGTATCCCATTGATGTTGGAACTGAATAACTTCCTCTAGAATACTATAAATACAGGCCTTGGGCCAAAGGAGGAGAGGTTGAAAGCTGAACATTCTAAAGGGTAAATGCTACTGGAATTAGGACTTCCATTGTTGAATTGTGAGGAGAGATCACTATCCTTCCTTGTTGCCATATTGGGAGTGGGTGAGCTTGTCAAAGTAGAGGAAATCTCTTGCTGGACCCTGGGAGAAGCTTGCACAACACCAAGGCTCAGGTTGTAATGGTTCCTTTTTTGTTTCCTTAATACAAATAAGTCCATTCTTCTCAATGATTTGTTGTTAATGAATTATTTCATGTACTCCTTGGTGTATGTGATGAATATGCTTTGTTTTATGAATTATTCAGGTGTTATGTAGTCGTTTTCTTTGTTAGTGTATGCAGGTCTTAAAGTGAAGGAGGAGCTCATCTGGATCAGCAAGGCTGGACTGCTACAACAAGCGTTGGACTTAAGGTAAGATCGGAAAACACTTGGTTTCTCATAGAATAATGTGTGTTTAGAGAAGGATTGCTCTTGTTTGGTTTGTTTGTCACTAGAGAGTCTTAGACTCCTAGGGAGGTTAGGTTTGTCCGCAAAAATAACTCTTTCCGCATGACAATATGAAATTTGTCCTTCATAGTGAGCTTGTTAAGGGCCTTAAATTCTGGACACATGCTCCATTCACTGTATTTATTTAGAACTATGACCATCGAAGATGAATAAGGGTTGGTGCTAGGAAGAATAACACTAGTTTCGAAGAGTTCCTTGATGATTTTTTCAATTACATTCTTTTGGGAAAAAGGATATCGACAAGGGTGGACATTTGGAGGCTAGGTACCCAGGAGAAAAGGGATGCTATGCTCATGTTCACCCCTAGAGGGTGGGAGCTTCTTAGATTTGTCAGAGACTCGCCAGTGGCGATTTAATACCTATTGCATAATGGGATGAATGGGAGGAGGAGTGGATTCAATGGCATGAATGGAATTAAATTGTGCTACTATCCCATGATGGCCCTTTTTTAAAATCTTCTCCATTTGATGCAAGATGATGATAATAGGAACACCTACCTAGAGTCCCCGCAGTGTATGCGTGTGGTCATTCTGCTTAAAGCTCATATATAACTCCTGGAAGTACACTGTGATAGGGCCTAATGTATGGAGCCATTCAACACCAAGGATAATTCATAACCGCTCATTTAAATGGAAAACATGTGGGTTTTAAGGTGATAATCCTTGTTTAAAGATTAAGATTTTCACAATGGCCTTCACATTTCATGGTCCCCCCATCAACAATAAGGATTTGGAAATTATATATCTCTCCGACAAAACAATGAATTGCTTCTGCTACTCTTTTGTGGACACAGTTATGTGTCTTGTCACTATCAATCAACACCACTATTGGAATATGTTTAATAAAACCTCATATTTTGAGAGTGTGGGGAGAAGAAATTTTGGTCAGGGCATGGAGTGAGATAAACGACTCATCTAGCGTATCTCGAGTATAAGTGTTCAAGGTTGTTAGGGGTTCATGTTGGGAATCATGATTAATGATATACAAAAACTCACAGGTGTTAGCCAATGATCACATCACGAAAGATAAGGATCGACGAGAGGTGGTTAGCCCATGTTGTGAAACACACGAGGAGTGTTGGTTAACCCAATGTCCAACAATCTCCCCCCCCCAATGCAAATCGGGTGTGTATCGAACTCGTGACTACACTCTGATATCACTTGTTTGGAATCAAGATTGTCGTTATACAAAAATCCATAGGTGTTAGTCAACGATCGCATCGCCAAAGATAAGGATTGATGAGAGGCAGTTAGTCCATCTTGCAAAACACAGGGAGCATTGGTTTATCCAATGTCCAATAATTCACTCTCTTCCTCCTCAATCACTTCAGTGGATGGAGCTTCATCGATTGAGCTGTTTTCAATAGCATCAATTTGAAATAATTTTGGTTCCTTGCATTTATGTCCCAAGGAGTATTTGTCATCACAATAGTAGCAGAGTCCTTGTTTCCTTCTTTTAGCCATTTCTACCGGTGACACTTTTTGAACCTTAAGTGTTTGGGTAGGGCCCACAACTGGGGTGGGATGTGCTCTTGTGACGAAATTTAGATGATTGGATTGGGAATTTAAAGCGACTTCTACCTCTACAGCCTTATTACATGCTTCTAACCAAGTAGATGGGTGATGAATTTTGACATGGGCTTAGATGGCTTCCTTTAAGCCATTGATGAAACATTCCAAGTAAAAGGCATCTCCTAGTCCTTTAGTTTAGATGAAAAACTGTTTAAAAGTTGCAATGTAGTCTCGTACTGTACCCATTTTCCTGAGCTTAGTGAGATGGCCCAGAAAGTGAGATTCCTGATCAAAGTAGTCACAAATGGATTTTGAGCACATGTTCCAAGTTATCCTTCCTGGATAGCATTTCTGATTCCATTGCCACCATTGCCATCGCTCTTGGTCCAAGTAAATAGCTCCCTGATGTAGTGTAGTTTCATCTTCCCAGATATTATTAAGGCGGAAATATTGTTCCATTTGTGCCATCCATATTGTCGGGTTAGAGCCATCATATTTTTACATGTCCAACTTGGGTGCCTAGTGGATCGAATATTGGTGACCTCCAAGGAAATGAATATGATGGTTGGATTCTCCATCTATGTGTGCATCAACACTATGTTCTTCCCTTATGGGTTCACGAGACATATACAGGGCAACCAATGCTTCTGAGATTTTGTTAACGAATGTATTTATGCCATTGAGTATTTTCTTGATGGTTTTGACTCTCTTCACTACCTTCTCAGCCACCATAACTTGAGACTCCGTACCCTACATACACTATGCCAATCAAATTTTGATCTTACTTAAGAGTGGTATGGTTAGAAATAGGAACAATTTGGGAGTCTAGTGATGTGGCTCACTTGAAGCCCCATCGGGAAAAATTTGGGACCACATGAAAATTGGGGGCTTACAGGTGAATGGTACCACTACGATCAACTCGTCATCTTAAATCTTATGGGCTAGGTCTCTTGCAAGTGTCCTGTGATGGTCTAGGAATTTATTTATTTATTTTTTACTATGAAAGGCATTTTACTCCCAGCTGATCAATATTGTGGTGGCTGAAATCCAGAATGCTTGATACTACCAAATATTTTGCGAAAACGAAAACCGGGCATGGACTGTAGTAACTGCAACCCCAAAATATTGGCACTGCAAAATGTGTTGCAATAATCAGATCTAGACTATGATAGCCAAAACCATCACTACAAAAAGATTTTGATCTATGCTGTGAAAACCCCAACTTCTGAATATGATATGTACTACGATGACAGAACCCAAACTACTGTATATGATCTATGCAACGGCATCCAAAACCCAACTGCTAGATCTCATCTGGGCGAAAAGGTAGGGGTCGATCTTCAGATAGTTGAGGGAATTACGGTCACAAAGGTGTGTTAGGTGCTACAAATCACGATATACATAAGGTTCCAACAATAGTACTTGATCGAATATTTTAGAGTGCTAACTAAGGAGGATAAACTGTACCCTTATCAATACTACCCGACTACCCTATTTTTCGCGCGAGTAATCTCCCCAAGTGTTGTTCTTAGTGTACTATAGTAGAAAGATGACCAACAAATTATTAAGGTTAGGTTTTAGGTTACCCTAGGGGGCTTCCAATATACCCAAGGGTATGTGGAAGTGCAGTCTATACACGGTTATGTCTAATGCGCTACTACTCGAAGGGGTACCCACATGGGTTACAAGGGAGTCCAACAACCGTGACCACCTCTTGTAGTTATTGCATGCATGCATCCCTAAATCTGCAGGTTTATGCACTCAATGAAATATTTTGTGGTTTAAAGACATCGTAACACATCTCTAGCCTAAAAAAATCTGCAAAAATTAGAGGTACAATTGGCCCTGGAAAGTGCTCTGATACCACTTGTTATGCACTTGACCTGTGATAAAAATAGAATGCTAGAAATATGAAACAATATAACCCGAAACAAAAAAATATCACATGAATTGAGACAAACTGCAAATATATTTTATTATTCAGAAGAAGAATACAATTTTCACTTGTCTCTTCAAGGGGGAAACCTCCAACAGAGAAAAGTTCAATTACAATAAAAATAAATGATTCTTTCCTTGCTTTCTAAGACTATTTATAGCTTTATAATATATAAAACCCTAACTACTAGTGGTCCCTTGCATAATACAGGTTAACCACTTTATTTATTAACTATGGTCTGTTTATAACTAATTGTGGTCCCTTTTCTATAATGCAGGTCAACCACTTACACTTATTATTAATGTGGATAATCACTTATGAGCTTTATTGACTCAACTAACTAACTATGACTCTAACTAGGCCCCTTGGGCTTATTACCTAACTAAAGGGGTTAGGGTTGTACCCTAACACAATGCTTAAAATATTTCAATGTGACTTATGACGAGTTTATACATGGACAAATATGTTATCTTAAGCTTCTTTTCCCAAATCTTGACCATAATTTTTCTCTATTGGTGTCATTACTTCTTGGAGGGATTAATATTGAGCTTACCAACGTTGGCTAAGAAATTCATTCAATAATTTCACATCTAAAAACTCAACAAGTTAATCTTGATTTCCCTTGTCAACACAAGGTAGAATGATGGAGAGTTAAGTTTAGCTATCATTCATACATGGTAGAGGGTCTTACATGACCCCACCACTTCCCTCCCATACAAGCATCTCTTCCAACTCTTCAACAATGTTGCAACCAATGAGAATCAAATAAATTCGTGTTTCTAAGACTCACTCTCTCTTAAAAAATCTATCAATTACGTTTAGTGGCAAGTGTGTTTTCTCCTAAGCACTACCATTAGTGAAGATTACCCCTCCCTCGTCCCCCTCTCCAACTTACTTTAGCTAAGAAGCCAAGGGTGTCCGTGTTTACTCAAATTAAGATATATATTAATGGTGTAGATATAATATCACATAACATTCAAATATATCGAAGGCTCAAACATAATTTTGTTGAAACTAATAACCATTTGTGCATGGGGAAAACCTTAATAAATAAGAAATCGTTGAACATGAGAGATCCTAATCCAAGCATTGACTTATTGATGATCAAACCTTGACCAAAATTTGGTGGTAAGTTCATCTTATCTTTGTAATTTCTTCTTTTCAGGGGATTTTTGCTAAGATGCCTAACTTAATTGACATTGACATGTTCCTCCTTGTTTATTGGGGCATATTCTTTGATGAGATACAACTGACTCCTTCATATCTTAACCTTATAAATGTTTCTATTCCTTTCCTAGATTAGGGGGTTCACTATAATATCCACTGTTCTATTTGTAGGATCTTTTGTCTCTACTAATATTATCCCTCCTTCACTTCCTACAGGGGACTTATCCCTACTATGGGGCCTTATGTCAAGCCTTATCTTATTTAGTGTTGTCCAATTAGAATGTGGGTATGTCGAAATTAGGTTCATTCATTCATACCCTAAGCAAAGTAACTTATTAAGGAATACTTGTTCAAAATATTCATACAAGCTTGTCCAAATATTCTCCTCTTCTTCCTTTGATCTCTCTTGTCTCCATCCTAGTTTTTTTTTCTAGGAAGGCATCAACTCCAATTTCTTCATTGATATTTGGTGTATTAGAGTGGGCAAAAAGTGTTCCATCATTGAACCCAAATTCACTCTAACCATTTTCCATGTATCTAAGTGTCATATTTTAAACCTCATGAGTTATGGCTATCTAACTATAGCTATAATGGTTTTAACAAGTCTTAGACCAAGACTCTTGGAGCAATATAATTTTCCTTTGCACTTGGGCTTTGAAACTTTGAAGACACAATTATTCATGCTTAACATGGATGTGGGGTACAATCTCGTTTTTGGGTGCTTGTGGTTGGATACCATGATGGATATGTAATATACTTTCTTGGGGGAACTTCAACTCCTCCATGAAGGGAAGGCTATCTCAATTAAGCATTATGGGGCCCCCATTATTTGAAATAACCAAGGAACTAACTCTTCTTGATCCACCTTAATGTTTTGGTAATAAAACTCATCTACATCCTTTGATCATGTGTTGATATAATGGAATGCAGAGCCACCTTTTGTGCCTAGCTCATTTGATTATACTGACATTTGTATAGATAATATATTTGACACTTCATCCTTGGATCTACTCCATATAGATTTCAATCCCAAATCTTCTTTGGAGTACAATATAATCACTCATTTTGTAAGGGATTCACCAATTCTTATGTAGTAGCCTCTCTTAAAGACCCACCAATCCTATTTAAAGAATCTAAAACAAAAGATAAACAATATTAATATTTAGTCATGCATGAAATTAAATTGTGAATTGAGGTAATAGTTACATTCAACATGCACACACTTAAATAATTTTGGTAAAAAATTGTATGCATAATATCATTATTGTTGAGAATAGCAATAAGAAATGCTAAAAATAGCATTTAGATTATTCCAATTTTCATTTGTCCTTGAATTAAAATTGAGAATTAAAATTTGAATTTAATCTCACCAGCTGCTTGAAAAATAATTAATTAAATAATTCATCTTGAATAATTAATTGGAGAAATTCAAGCTAGAAGTCTTTGTGAAGTCATGCAACAATTATCCATTAAATTAAAGAGATTATCCCTTAATTAAGGGGATAAGATTGAGTTATATTTGGGTTGTAATTAGTTAGCTCAGTTAACTGAGTTATGTCCAGTTAAATTAGTTCCAAACAGTTTGAGGAACTAATTGTGTGTTCAGTCAGTTAATGCATGCATGCATGCAACTAGTGTACTCCAGATAACTGAAGATTCTCTCATAAATATCTCATGCATGTCAGTTCAGACAAAGACCCAATTTAGATTAAAGATAGGGACAATGTATTATCAGTTGGAGGAATTTTCCTATAAAGAAAACTCATCCATGTAGCCACGGTAAGGTTCCTTGAGGATTCCGGAGTTTTACAGGGTGTGAGATCAATGTTACACTTGGTAACAATAGAATCACCCAGGAGAAACAATGCAAGGAAATAGGAGGCTTGGAGGGTAGAGGAGAAGGTTTGTGAGAAGCCTTGTTTTCCTGTGAGCTTCCAAGACGATTGTACTGAGAACTGGCTAGCTGTGAGAGCTAAGGATTTGTGTAATTCTGATGTATTTCCACCTTGTATGATAATACAGATAGTGGGCTTTTTAGATGAGGCTTTCCCTTGAGTATTTTCTGTGTTTCATGTGTATTGATTCTTCTTCTTATGGTTATATGTGTCCAACTCTAATTCAGCTAGATCTTTAAGCTTTCGCAAGTTTGATAGTAGAAGTAGATTATAGTATTTTGCTTTGGTATATTGCATTATCGAGTTAATCTACAGTTAGATTTTCTACATAGATCTCAGAGGTAGATTTGTAGAGAATTTGTAGGAAATTCTACATGGTATCGGAGCCAAGTTTATAGGAGAGAAGTTTATCAGAGCTGTGAACAATATATGGAGAACATAATTCAAAGTTTAAAGTTCGGGGTTGCAGGTACAAATCGAATTCATCTCATAATTCAGGTTGGTCAATAGCGTTCTATGGCTTGAGACTCGAGTATGCCGTGGATGGCAGCTCGAATTACATATCATGGAAAGATCACATGGAGGCTGTATTAGAAGACAATGGCTTGAAGGATTTCATTGATCAAGAAATCCCAAAGCCAAGTTTAGATAATGCACAAGAGTTGGCTGAATGGAAGAAGTGTGTGGCGAGAGTGAGACAGATCATCCTTGAGGGAGTTTGAGACCATATTGTCTTGAGTCTCCATGGGAAGGATACTCCATATTCAATGTGGAAGACATTGGAGGACCTCTACCTAAATAATAGCGACCAGAGGAAATTGGCGCTCAAGGACAAGCTTCGAAGAATCAAGATGGAGAATGATGATACTATTTCAACATATCTAAACAAGCTCACCACCTGTAGAGATGAGCTTGGAAGTGTGGGAATAACTACTGCCGATGATGATATGGTGAGCCCTGCTCTCCTTGGCCTTCAAAAGAGCTCGCATAGCTACCAGGACTCTGTGAATGGAAGGGAGAAATTGCCAGATTGGGAATGACTGTGGTCAGATCTCATGCAGGAGGAGATCAAGAGGAGCACATGAGATGGTTCTTCATCCAAGGATGATGAAGAAAATATAGCCTTAGAAAGTAAGGCAGGGAAAGGGAAGGAGAGGATTCTCATTCAAAATCAATTTCTTCTCATGGAGGGAAGAAGGTTGACAAGTATAAAGTGAGATGCTTTAAATGTCACGAAATGGGTCATTATGCGACTAATTTCCCATCGAAGAAGTCCAAGAAGGGATCCATGGATGGATCAAAAGGTGAGGCATTAGCCTCTCAGTTTGAGATGGACTTCACCCTCATCGCATGCATGGTGTCATCAATGATGGGTTGTGGTTGGTTTCTTGAGAGTGGAGCCTCATTCCACATGACCGGTGATAAAAGTTTGTTTGAGACCTTGGAGGAGAAAGACCTCAAGATACTCATAGAGATGGGTGACGATGAAAGGTATAGTGTTTCAGGAATGGGCACGATTTCTTTTCAGAGGGAGCATGGAGCTCTTATCACCTTAACAGATGTGAAGTATGTGCTTGGACTGAAGAAGAAATTGGTATCGATTGCAATGTTGGAGGACACAGGCTACGATGTTGTCTTTAGTAAGAGAAAGGTTTTCCTTAGACACATCACCACGAAACAGGTGAAACAAATATGTTCATGAGTCAAGAACCTGTATGCACTTAAGGTACAAGATGCATGCAAAGCCTTGAGGAGCAAGGCAAATGTTAGAGACTTGGTGGTTGAGAGGGAGAGTAAATTACCTCTCAACATGCAGTACGAGAAGAAGTCTCAGACAATTGTGGAGGAGCCACAATTGGACATGCTGAGAGGAGACTGAGTGGAGGCATCCACTCATGCAGAGACCTCCAGTAGGGGGAAATTTCAAGCCAAGTCAGCAGAGGAAGCACATGCATCCATACCTTCAGGTGTGAGGTGGGGTGATGTGAAGTGATAGTCACAAGAAGGATGAAATAGGGGTAGGATCCTTGAGTTACCCAGCCTCTTTGATTAGACCTTGTTACGGGAGCCTCGACGAGGAGTAGCAAGTTTGGCTGAGAGGGTAAAGACAGATGCCGATGGAGCAGTAGAGGGAGCTTCAGCATCAGAGGGTGTTTCTAGCCCAATAGGGAGGTTATTTGGGAGATCAGTTACTTACTTCTCAGTAACTAAGTTGTAGTGCAACAGTGGGCAGCACGATGCAACATGATGAGAGGAGGTGTAGTGCGGATGCAGTGCTGGGAGAAAGGACCAGCAGCAACATGGATGTAGTGGGAGGAATCAGTGGGATTGATGCAGTCATAGATCAAAGTGATAGAGGCTAAAGCAGTCAGATATTGAAGAGCGCAAAGAAGGATTGACAATAGTGCATAAATGTTGAGTCAGCAGAAGCGCAAAGTTTTCAATCGACAGAGGCAATAGTAGTAAGAGACTTTGATGACAGATGCATCATACTGATTCAGGTTGGACGTTTTTTTTGTTTCTAGAGTTTCTAGAGAAACAACATTAGAGAAGCGTTGCATGCAGAAAATTCCAAAGGTTCAGGATCAAGATCGAGTTGAATTCCTTTCTTGTTGAAAGGGAGTGTTGAGAATAGCAACAAGAAATGATAAAAATAACATTCAGAATATTTAAATTTCAATTTGTCCTTGAATTAAAATTAAAATTTAGTCTCACTAGCTGCTTGAAAAATAATTAATTAATTCATCTTGAATTAATTAGTTGGAGAAATTCAAGCTAGAAGTCTTTAAGGAGATTATCCCTTAATTAAGGAGATAAGATTGAGTTATATTTGAGTTGTAATTAGTTAGCTCGGTTGACTGAGTTATCTCCAGTTAAATTAGTTTCAAACAGTTTGAGGAACTAATTGTGAGTTCAGTTAGTTAATGCATGCATGCATGCAACTAGTGTACTCCAGATAACTGAAGATTCTCTCATAAATAACTCATGCATGTTAGTTTAGACAAAGATCTATTTGAGATTAAAGATAGGGACAATGTATTATTAGTTGGAGGAATTTTCCTATAAAGGAAACTCATCCATGCAGTCAAGGTAAGGTTCCTTGAGGATTGCACAATTTCACAGGGTGTAATATCAGTGTGAGTGACCAATGTTACACTTGGTAACAATAGGATCACCTAAGAGAAACAACGCAAGGAAATAGGAGGCTTGGAGGGCAGAGGAGAAGGTTTGTGAGAAGCCTTGTTTGCTTGTGAGCATCCAAGAGGATTGTACTGAGAGCTGGCTAGCTACGAGCGCTAAGGCTTTGTGTAATTCTGATGTATTTCCACCTTGTATGATAATACATATAGTGGGGTTTTTAGCTGAGGCTTCCCCCTGAGTATTTTCTGTGTTTCATGTGTATTGATTCTTCTTCTTATGGTTATATGTGTTCAACTCTGATTCAACTCGATCTTTAAGCTTCCGCAAGTTTGATAGTAGAAGCAGATTATAGTATTTTTCTTTGGTATATTGCATTATCAAGTTAATCTACAACCATATTTTCTACATAGATATCAGAGGTAGATTTGTAGAGAAATTGCAGGAAATTCTACAATTACACTGTGTTAGAAGATAATGGGTAAATTTATTGACACTCTATTGGATAAAATACAAATTATATGAGAAAAATGTAAAAACTATGTAAGAGCTTAGAGTTCTCTTCTTCTCCCATTGGTGGTGTCATGTTCCTCAACTATCTTAACCATGCACTCGCCATGCTTAAGACATCCTCTCTCTCCAAGATAATATCCTTCCTCCCTTTGCCTTTGTCATTCCCAATATCTGTCTTATTGTGTAGCCTAGAGTTGTCCTTGCAAGATGGCCTTTTTCTCCTCCAGAGACTACTTGTCCTCCCCAAAATGGAGAATTTGTGCTACATGTATATATTTCTGTAGCATGAGAAGGTTAGGGGGTAATGTATCTAGTATTAGCTTGATCTCCTTAGTTATGTATGTGATGGCCATTGG
This sequence comes from Pinus taeda, assembly GCA_000404065.3. NCBI lineage: Eukaryota > Viridiplantae > Streptophyta > Pinopsida > Pinales > Pinaceae > Pinus > Pinus taeda. The sequence goes on along the minus strand of APFE031404272.1, from coordinate 1,364 downwards.
AACCACATGCACAATAGAGAGAATTTGTGTTACATGTCTATACGACTCTAACATGGGAAGGTTAGGGGCCAATGCCTTTAGTCCTAGCTTGATCTCCTTAGTTGATCACATTTAGAATTTTCTTATTCACATTTCAAACCATAAAGTGTGGTTTATCATCAGGAAAAACTTGTGAAGAACATATAATCATGTCCAAAGAATAAATAGATAAGGACCCTCTAATCAAAAAGTTCAAACAATGTAGTTTTTGGTGGAGAATATTAGACACAAATTAAAAAGAAAGTTATTAAAGTTAAATAAACCCTAGAAATTTATCATTAATTAAAAAGATTTAAAGAAACCATTAACTAATTAATATCAAGTTATTAATTATTTATTAATAATATTATTATTAAATTATCCGTATAAATCGTGATAATGGTCATGGACCAATAGAAAATTCATGATAATAAAAAAACCGGCGCAGGGATAATTAAAAGGATAATATTAAAGCCCGGTAATAGTATTAATAAGAATTAAACCCAATAATGAAAAAATAAAATATAAATAAGAAAATTTAATTAATAAAGAAACATGGTGAAGAAGACTTATTATTATTAAGCATTAGAGCAATGGTACACAAGAAATCATGAAAGAATTAAATAATTTAAAATATCATTTAAAGAATTTTAATGAACTAAAAATTAGGGCTGTACCTTAGTTATTATTAAATGAATTCTAATCTTAAATTAAAACAACTAGAGCTAACCAATTAGTTAAGTACCGATTATATAAAAAGGGAAATATTAATAATCATATTAATTATTATTATACAGGTAGAAATGGAATATATTAAATTAATAATATTAATAAATATCTAAATGAAGGAAATTATGAATGAATAGAGATATTAACCTTAATGTGCATTAATAAATAAAGGGGGAAATAATATTCCTCTTCCTTTGTTTACAAGTTTTTTTAGTCAGTAGCTACAATTACTGTCTTTTCCATGTCTGTTATCTCTCCATATGTACACATATTCCCCTCATTTGAAATTAATTGCAAAGGGTTGTTTTTACTTCTAGATATATTTTATTCTTTTGAGATGTTAACAACAAAATAATCACTTTTCCATATTGCTTACATGTGCCTTTTCTGCAACTAGGCAACCCTTGTTAAGGTCGTGTCTATCTATTCCTGGATGTAACATTTCTTCTTGTACATCCCTACTCTTGAGACTTATCCCCCTATATTTGGACTCCCCTTTACCTTTTTCCTTTTGGGGTTGTCCCCCCTTGGGCTATGCTTCCTTTTATCTACAATTTAACTCTTTTACTGCAACTTTCTTCTTTTCCTCTAAAGGGATGCTACCACTTGAACTGATG
>APFE031404265.1:118019-179359 GCA_000404065.3 Pinus taeda | reverse complement strand
GGTTTGATGCCCCGGAATCTAACAACCAATGTTGACCATGATTTGACACATTAATTGATAATACTTCATCACTCATACCTGAACGAGATGTCGAACCTGTATCTGTCGTATTCGCCTCCTTCTTCTCTGTCGAAGACTCTGCTTTTGAAGTTTGCTGCTGTCGCTTCCAGCAGTCCTTTAAATGCCCTGATTTGCCACAAAACCAGCACTTTAGCTTACTCTTCTTCCCTTTCGACTTTGAACGTGAGTCGCTCGGCTTCCTGGGGCGTCTTTCTTTCGAACGACCTCTAACCATCATAGCTTCTGATGTAGAGGTTTCGGAATGCGACTTCCTCCTTGTTTCTTCTGATAATAAGGATGCAACTACATCATCAAACTCAATAGTTTCTGATGAACTAAGACTTATAGAAGTAACAAAATGATCCCATGATTCGGGAAACAAGCACAATAAAGTAATAGCTTTATCCTCGGATGGAATTTTTACTTCTATACTTTGTAATTGCACAAGAAGAGTATTAAAAGCATTTAAATGATCAGCAATCAATGTACCTTCTTTCATTCTCAAACCGTACAACTGTCGCTTCAGGAGAATCCTATTGGTTAAGGATTTGGTCATGTACAGTTTCTCCAGTTTCGTCCACAAACCAGCAGCTGTTGTCTCCGACACAATATTAAATAGGACATCGTCCGCCAGGCATAATCGAATGGCACTTACAGTTCTTTCATCCATTTCGTCCCACTCATCGTCTGTGATGTTGTAAGGTTGTTTGGATTTACCCATCAATGCCTTTACCACGCCTTGTTGGACAAGCAAATCATGCATTTTCACCTTCCAGATCTCGAAATTATTCTTGCCATTAAATTTCTCAATTTCAAACCGGGCACTTTGAGTTTTGGCCATCTTATATCAAAAAAAAAATAATCTCCAATATCCAACCAGCAATAAAACAAAAAAAAAAAAAAATTGCCTATGCCTTTGATTTTACCTTTTACAAAAAAAACTGCCCTTTTGCACTTATATTAAAAAACAATTGTCTGCCATATGCACTTCTCAAACAGAAAATCTCAACACACAGGTGAAGAATAAAGACCAAGCTGTCCTCTGGTTAAGGGAAAGTGCATCTCGATTCTCAACTATTTTGGAAGTTACTTTCATAATCATTCTAATTTTGCATGGCATTTCACTCTAAACATACATCATTACGAAAGAATCTAATCATCGCACAGGTCACTTCCATTGTCAATTCCGAAATGTATGTGTTTCTACTTTAGCGGAGGCCCAGCTAAGGAAAAAAAGGATTTACAAAGGACCAAAAGACTCTATCTGCTTTCGAACAACAAATCATCCACAGTTCAACAACTTTGACAAACCAAGAATCAAGCCACCTGCTAACAGAACTCAATTCAAAACATAAACCCAATAAGCGTAAACTCCTCAGTGTGAACTCATAGCTGCTTTTGGTGATTCCCTTCAAGAAGTATAAAAACAAAACCGTCTACTACTTTTTAAGGCTGGCCAACATCCATCAAATAAAGTGCACATCTCACGAGAAAGCACTAATACCAGCAATACTGTAGTGGACCAGCGATTTAAAAATGGAACGCACCAGCACTTTTATACAAAAAAAAAACTCAGGCTCCACGCAGCAGCAATCATGTGCAAGTTTAAAATAACGACTCTAATGCGCAGCAACCATACGCATCATCCACGCACACACCGGGTATAAAGGTTGAATAGTTTTTAAAACAAAAAACAAAGCATTCATACCAAAAACGCTCCACGGATCCAAAACAAAAGACCTTTACGCATCCCACGCACTCCTCCAGCTCCACGCGCACCAACCAGCAAACGATCCAGGAAACGATCAGGCGATCCTCTCTTCCGCTGCGTGGAGTACAGGTATATCAGCGCGTTGCTCCTCACCACGCACAGCAAACGTACCAGCAGCTCAGTCCGCACCCCTCCTCTCGTTAGCGCAGCACCTTCGTCGATCACCAGCGCAGCACCTTCAACATCGATCAGCGCAGCGCCTCCAGTCAGCTCCTCCAGGCAGCACCTCCAACATGCTCTGATACCAATTGTTGGATCAGGTGCACAGCAAATTTAATAAACACACACAGCAGAATTAACACAGCAGAACAATCAAGCACATAAGAGACAATCTTTAACGTGGTTCACCCAACCAATCTGGGCTACGTCCACCAAACATAGGCATCAGGAATATATTAATCAAATTTGGAGATTACATCAAGAAATCCTCACACTCTCATAGCAAATCATCTGAATGATTGCCTGTTATATAGCATAGAGAATCTAACAGCCTCATAACTCCCTCACATCAAATATAGGAGGCATTAACTCCCTCCCAACAACCTGGAGCTAATCTAGGAACTGAATCCCTATTGTTGTCATCCTTCAGAGATTTTTGCCTATTTGACTCAAACAGAAAATCTCAACAATGTTCCAAATTATTTTATTATTATTTGATTTCATAACCGTTTTGAATTTACCGTTGCATCTCTATTCTAACCATGTGATCTGCTGATCTCACTTTCCATTATTTTCCTGATAATGAATCTTAGTAAGGATTCGAAATGTGTTGATCCAAATACTGATGTGATCTATCCGGAAGAGTTTTGCTTGATAACAAGAAAAAATGTAATCAAGTTTTCAAATTCCATAGCATATTTAAAGTCAACTAATATCAACTAGAAACTTATCTTCAGTGTACACTAGTAGGCCAACTTTAACTACTATTTTATAAGTAAACAACAAAAACAAAATTCTTCAATATTTAAAAAGAACAATAAATAATCAGCTGCAAAAAAGGAAAGTTAAATGCTTCATTTCAACAAAAAGCAGCACGATTCAATTTTAAAAAACTGAAAAAAAAAATGACGGAAAACATAAGAGCAGCACACTTATTCTGACATTTGCAGAAGGACACAGAATAGTTTATGAGAGTTTTTTAAAGCTCTCTCCATGTCATCTGTGAGAAACATGATTACAAAATCAAGCACCGGTCCTACCTTTCTGGTGCATAAAAGACGGTAAATGACAGCCTTGAGAAAATACAAATAAAACAGTAAGGCTAGAGTGACAAAATCAAAAGGTAAAAGTATTAGAGTGATTAAGCTAACTTTAAACTTTTAATCCTGCAGGAAAACCCGGTAACAGCTATAACATGGACAGGTAAAACTAGCCCGATCTGAGACATAGGCAAATTAAAGCAAGCATTTGGCTCTGAAAACAAGTTATATAAGCTTGCCTCTCTTTGAGAAAGACTGACCTCCTCCTCAATGTCAAGAATGGAAAAATAAAGCTTGTATTAATGATAAGATTACATCATTATGACTACAACTTCTGTAACTTCAAAACTTAATGCCAGTTTATTGAAAGGTATCTGCCCATATAAAACATCTGGCCAAGTTGTCATCTCCGCCTCTGATATAAAATCTATAATCAACATCTGAAATTCTACCCCATAACAAAATCAAAAGAATAAACTGGTGCTTACCAAGTTCATCACAGCAACCTATCCACAAATCTGTTTCCAAATGAAGCTTTAATGGTGTGAACCTGAATCATCTCAGTAATTTATTCTTCTGCAATCTCTTTTTAGCCATGAAAGTTGTTGCAGCAGAGAGAGCATACCTACAAAAACAGATATACCAAATCTGATGACGAACAATGCCAAGAACAGATACTAAATTGTATTAGTTGCCCAGAGCTCCTGTAAATTAGGGCCGTGTAATTACAGTTTCATCAGTTCCATATTTGATGATCTCGCATACAACTCCTCTCGATAGAGCCATATAGCATGTCAAAGGACCACCCTAAAAAAGATACTTGTAAAGAGACGCTCACTGTTCAGCCTTAAATTTTAAGAAGATATTCTTGGTAGACACTCATATTGCATACAGTATAATAGAAGTAAGATCCAGATATAGCCTGGAATCTTGATCTAGTCAGAATATGTGTTGGATTCATCAGGCACATATCCAAACTTAAATCCCTTTAAAAACACACACTACTAAATTAAAATTTACCAAAAAGAAACATAAACTTGAAAAAACAACATTTACAGTTAGTCTTCAGTTTATTGAACAGAAAACATATAATTTGCATTTATCTGAAGAACAAGTTATTGCTAAAATTTTGATATTAACGCTCTATGTCAAAAAGAAAGAAAGGAGGGAATCTTACTGATGTTTACAAGTGACCAAAATAGGGCAATTGGACTAAAAAGGACAAGTCATCAAATTAGTGATGTTAAGTGTGAAATACAACTTGCAAAAACAAAGAAATACAAATAAAGAGAAATAGAGACTAGAAGGGCAAACCAAGAAAGAAAACCCTAAAGAGGACAAAAATTAAATACATCATTATGCAAGAAAAGGACAAGAGTTGAGAGTCCATTAATCTGCGCAAGTAGAAGTGGGAAGGCCATCTGTCATGATCAATCGCCGTAAATGTACCAATGCAGACTCCAAGAATGTTCTCTCAAGTATGGTAGAGATTGAGTGGACTACGCCAGATAATCTTGAGCAAGGTCCTGCACGCTATCCTGTTAACCCCCATGTTTGCTCCTTTGCAAGCTTGAGGGTTAAGGGCCAGCTTATTTCATCAAGCTGGTGCTCAGAATTTGCTTCCAGATAGTTTTCCTGAGTCAAGATTGGTTCACACAGAGTTCAGATGCAGGATAGTTCAGTGATCTGGTCTCAGTTCAGAGTTGGTATCCAGAGACAGATATCGCACAGGATTTTCATCAGATTGGAGAGAGATATAATAGTTGGAACTTGGCAGTACTCTTACATTTTAGAAGACAGAGTTCTCAGGTCTGCATGACAATATTGATTATATATTTGGAGTCCTCATGAGTTTGTGATTCCATTGAGCCTTTTCCAGATTACATGCATGATACTTTCCTCTGCAGCTCCAATTTAGAGACTTGCATGTCAGAGATGATGGTGTATTTGAAATCCTTGCAAGCTCACAATTCCGATAAGCTATTTTCAGGTGACAATTCCCATTCCATATTTGGACTCCTCTTTCAAAATCAGGTTTGATGAGTATGATCTTGTGGACACGCAGAGACTTTCCATTTTTAGCAGTGGCCATGAATGGGCAACATGTGGCAGCTTGTGGTGAGGATAGTGGCAGCATAAAATACTGACATGTGTCAACCTCTTGGAGCAGCAACCAGCAGGATTTGCACGCACACATGAAACTTGCATGAGGTGACAAGTGTTTGAGTTAAACTGGGTGTGTTCATGAGTTAACTGGACACTTGCATGAATCAACCGGAGACCACTGAAATGCATGCATTAATTTAGGGGTAAGTTGACACTTTCTGGGAATTAACTAGGTCGCATGCATGCATGGAGTTAACAAGGCACTCTCTTTGAGTTAACTAGGCACATGTGGTCTCCCTCTCCACTTCACATTAGTTTGACATCAGTTTGACTCAGAGGCTAGAGCATCTCCACTAAACAAAGCGCATGCATTTTTCTCTTTAGTTCAACTTCAATTGGACTCAAACCATCCTCACTTAGCCATTTGCATGGCCATCTCATCCTAGTTTACCATCAGTTGATTCAGTTCATCCAAAGTGCATGGGAGAAAACTCCAGTGGACTAGTTTGCATGTCCACTCTTCCCTCTCATCCAATCCACTTAAGTGCATGGCTACCTCTCCACTTCAACTTTGGTGCATTACTTCTGTCCTCAATTAATTAATGTGCATCTCAAAAAAACCCAAGCACATGACCATTCTACAACAGTTCTTCATCAATTTACGGAGAGTAACTTCACTCAAACTAACTCAAGGATTCACTTCATATTGTGACAACTCAACAATCCTCTAGTTGAACTCAAAGCGCTTGGGACATTTTAGTATTTTACTCAGCCTTTCGCCTAGTCAACAAAGCGCAGGAGTTTATTCTCTTCAATTCACCAACAGTTCACCAATGAATATCTCCACTTGAGCCAAATGAACGAGTCTCTTCTCTCCCCTATGTCATTAATTCATCGATGCACATCTACAGGTGGCCAAGATGAAGGATGTAGATTGTTCACTTGGGCTAGTCATACATCCAGATCAACTAGAGTTCAAATTCTCTTCACCTTAACTCATTAATGCACATGGCCTGGGAATCTTTCATGCATGGCTAATTCGACTTCATATTTTGATAAAAAGGGAAGGCCACAGTGGTATGAGGGTTGGATTTTCTTCCTTAGCAACATCTCTACTTTGTCCAAGATCTCATCATTGGAACAGTTACGTACCATGTCTCTATGGTGCAATCAACATTCTGACTAATGCAGAATAAAACTTGACTGTGCTTCTTTTTGGCCCTTGAAGTTCGTTAGTATTTTGTGATAAATTCTTTTTAGCTATTATCTTGATAATATTTATCATTTATCTGCGCTTTCTTCCCATTTTCTTCTCATCATTTTATGTTGAGTAAAGGAAACTTTCCACCACACATTCAAAACTATTTTCATAATCCCTTTGGCTGTTTAATCAGATGCCAGAGAATATATTTTGCACTGTTAAATGAACTTCATGTGCTGATTTCGAGATTAATTGCAATTACATGAACAGTTAGGGACATAACCCTTAGGTTGGCAAGCACAAATCAAAACTAAGAGGGGATCCATTGGTGACACATCGGGTAGATTTTCCTAAATGTTACACTAGTTTCCACTGCTCCTTTCCTACAGTGCAGAAATTTGAGCCAAAAAATTGCCATTATTATCGCGAAGCAATTTAATCTTCCACTATCCGGATGACCTGGTTGAGCGTAGTTATTTTCTTTATTTTCTAACTCACCCAATGACTTGGTCGTGTGCAGGGTCAAATCCATACTGGATAAGTCAAGAAAATATCTGAGGTCTGATCCATCCCAAGTTTTGTTTTGTTTTTATCCTTGACGAGCCTGAACATTTGTTCCGGAACAAACAAACAGACACACCTGGGACTCCATAGATCATAATTGTCTGATTCATTCTTGTATTGACATCCCAGGTTATTATTCCACTTTCCACACCCAGCAACACCATGGTAAGTGCATTGTTGAATAGTTCATCGATTCTGGTAACTATTCCCCCTCTCTTCATCTTCCATTCTTACAATTCTGAATCCTGCTCACATTTTATGGCTGGTCAAGTAGTTCAGTTTTCCCTTACTGTTTATGCTCCATTGGATCTAACTCAAATACAGGGACAACCACATGCTTTGCCTATCGGGCAATATCACAAGCACCTTCCCAAATTCGTAAGGGACGATGTTGTTAAGGTTGGAGGACCACCTAAATGCTTTCTGAAATTTGTGGATGACTTGGAAATCGAACATGAAGATGTTCATGTAGGCCCTAGAAGGGTATGTACAAGCATGGTATAAGGCTCTTAAAACTAGTTCCATTGACAGAAGTGACTCTTTCCTACAACAGTTCACTAAGAAATGGGTATACAACCAAGACAGTTTTGTCCTGTTAAATTCCTTCTCTTCCATCAACAAGGAAGAAAATGAAATAGTGTCTGAGTTCAACACGTGATTTTCTAAACTTTATTACAGGATTCCTCACAATGTTGTATCAAATCCTACCAGGGCTTTACTGTATTCTTTTAAATCATTTGATGGATCTTTTGCCTTTTTTGCTTAGGGGAAAGGAATTGGGATTTAGACATTGCATGGGCTGTTGCTATCAAAACATCTTGTCAGCTCAAAAGGTTCCATTACCTCTTTCCATATTATTTTATTTGCAAGCAAGGATAGTCCGAGTTCTACTAACCAAAGGACTCCAAGAACTCAAGGAAGAAGTAGAAGCCAAAAAAGAGGAATTGCTTTCTAAGATTGTTGACCTATTGCATGATGTGAACGACAAAGTAGTGAATATTGGAAAGAACATGCAGAGTCAGCAGAACACTCATGTGAATCAAAGACCCTTCCAACATAAGCCTTTTCTAGCATGTGAAGGAGCCCGATGTACAGAAACCTCTGATAATTATCATGGGAAACAATTTTGTAGACTACCAATCATCCAGTTATTACTACACAGCGTGTGAGCTAACACCCAATGAGGAAGGATATGTCGTATTTGCACGAACAACGTATGTATTTGTTCCTAATCAATCAAATGAATCCTAAAAGCAGCATGAAGACACACTGAATATGTTATCCGTGATGGAAGAAACTAGCAGCCCCCAAGTTTTTCAAGTCTAAAAAGAGCCAAAGGGTTAAGTTCTAAAGGTGTCACTCATTTAGATCCAGAACAATTTAATGCATGCAGAGCTAACTCCAGTGCACATTGAAAAAACCGAGTCAAAAGTCACATGCATGGTAGCAAATATCACCAAAACATATGTATGGAAGGGTAAAGTTTCAATTGGACCATCAGCAAAGAAAGATACTCCTCAAGTGGGTGACCCAATCCATCATGATCCGACAAGTTTCTCCTTGGAGATTGAGCTATCAAAGATAAAGATTCTGGCCCCTCTCGTGGATTTGATCCACATGGCCAGGCAAAGGGAATTGAATCACGATCAATCAATTTATGGGTTCAAGAGATTCTATTATAAGATCACCTGCAAGTGTCCCTTGCTCATTGAAGGTTTGATATTACATAATTGCATGTTGGATCCAGGAGCATTCACTGACATAATGACCTTCGAAATCATGAATGGATTGGGATTTAACATCACTAAGCCTTAGAGGAAGGTGCAGGCTATGGATTCACAAGAAGTACAGGTCTGCAGGGTTATCAAATATTTCAAGGTTCGTTTACAAGAGAGTTTTGATTTTGCATGTGGTTATAATAGAGTATGCTGTGAAGTAGAGCATGCTCCTCTTAAGGAATTGGTCAGTTGATGTTGCGGACAGTATCCAGATGGACTGGCCTTATCCAGATATCCTGATCACTATGAGGCATAAGATGAGATTGTTCTGGAAAAAGAAAAGGTTGCATCATGTTGAAAATCCACAACTATAAAACAAACCTTTATATCCTAGATTTTCAGAACTGAAGTTAGAAATATGACCACGAGGAGCAAGTTAGAAATATGACCTCGTGGTTACAGATGACCACGAGGAGCAAGTTCAACTGTTCAACAACTTGCAAGCATTATGGCACATCAGTGATGGACCATGCACTTTGATGGTGCGCAGTCTAGGATTGGAGTTGTTGCAGGGGTTATCTTCATATCCTCCAAAGGTATTGCTTCCCATTTTTTTCTTTCCACTTGGAATTTGACTGCACTAACAATGTAGCTGAATACAAAGCCTTGTTGTTAGGCCTTGTGCAGGCAAGGAAAATGGTATCCAAGGTATTGAAAGATAAAGGGGATTCTGTGATTATGGTGAACCAAGTAGAAAACTTATGTGAAGCAAATAATCCTTGATTGAAAAGGTATAGGGACGCACTGTGTGATGAAATTGAATTGAATGTTTTGAGTCTTGGTATCACTGCAGTTCCAAGGATGTTGAATAAGCTAGCAGATCATATGGCAACTTCAACTGCAACTTTCCAACCGTGTGCACCTATTATCCACCCATGTGAGTGACCCCTAGGAGAAAACTTTCATCGTGTTGTTTCATCTTGTCAACAAGCAGCCTTTTTATGATCCACAGACAGCTAGACTTAGATACCTCTCATACAATCTCCAATCAGTCTTTTCTTTCATCTAGCCTGCACATTCGATGAACGCAGGTCACCTATTGTAAGGTACATGAACCATTTTTCTATTCAAGTGCTTTCATCTAATGTTCAACAGAATTCTAGTATGAATCATAGGTTGAAGTGGATGACAGACCACTTTTGATTTTACACTTGCTCCCATGCTTTGTTGAAAATTGAAATGGTAGCTTGGAAGGTGATTCTGCATGGATCAAGTGCCATTACATGCAATGAGTCACCTGAATTATCTCCTACAGCAGTTAATTAATGAGTTTCCTAAGTCAAGACTTTAGATGGCAATTTAATTTAATTGTTGGGTACCTTTTTATAATAGTGAAAATAAGTCATCAACAGATTAAGTCATAGTTGTTGAGCTTAGTGAGTCAAAATCTAATCTCAGCCATTGAAGTCAGAGATTTCGCTTGAGATTAGGGTTTGACCATTTTAATAGGAGGTTTGGGCCAAAGTGTTGAAAAATGTAACTAGTGTCGGTCTTCATAATTGTATTTGAGTCATGATGTAATGTATTTGTCAAAAGAAAGAAAAAGGAATTTTATTATAAAAGAAATTGACTTATTAAAGCATGGGTCAATGTTTTTAGGTCAAGGCCTCCATTGTAGGCTTCTAGGGTTTATGTCAAGAGTCCTTGTCTTTGTCAATATGTAAAAGACTTTTTTTGGGTTTCATCTGTCAAAGAAGAAAATTACTTTCATGTAAAATAGGTCATTTAGGCCTTCTCCACCGAGTTGGCCTCAACCTGAACAACTCGGCCTAATTAGGGAGGCATCATCCACTATGAAAGGGCATCAACTCGACTCATTTGGAGCACACACAACAAGTTCAATATGTAGTTGGAGGCAAAAAAGGGTGTGCAATTCAAGGAATAGGAAGGAAGCCCTAGAGAAGGAGAAAAAGTCTTTGTCAAGCATAAGAAGTCGAATTTTCTCTCTCCTTGTCTCACACATGCGAAGTTGTTGGGTTGCTGGAAGGGCTGAAATTGCAGTACTGTAGCTGGGTCGAAATTTTGCATTGTTGTTGGATTGTAGCCATTGAACTAGAAGAGACTAATGAAGTTTGTTGAATCGTATTGGAAGGCTGACTTGGTGGAGGAGGAAGGTCTAAGGTCTTGGTCTATCTCAATTTGATTAGTGGAAAAGTTTGACAGGGTATTCCCCTAGAGACGGGTTCTAGCCCTGGCTGAATACCTACATCTGGTGTCGTTAATCTTCATGCTTTGATTTGATTATTGCTTAATGAAAAGAAGATAAAAGAAGAACATAAAGATAGTAAGTCTACAAGAATATCACACGTAATTATCAACATAAGAGAATCTTTTTGCCTTTCTGATTTTCTAACATGGTATCATAGGTAAGGTGAAGAAGGAAAAGGCAGCTTGAAGGTCAATTGAAAGAAGAGTTAAGAAAACGATAATATAAGAAGAGAAGCTTGTTATATATAGAGACTATGACAACCTCAATGAAAACAAAAAAACAAGCTAGGAGGAGCCTCCAACTACAAGTCATGGAAGAAGAGGATAGATATCATTCTCACAAAGCATAAAGTTTTGAAACTTGTTTAACGAAAAGTTAAGAAACCTACAGATGATGCAGAAAAGGAGAAGTTCAGGGAAACCGACATCTTGGTCATGAATCTAATAGTAGATGGAGTAAAGGACAATCCAATCCCATACATATCCAATATAGATTTCGCTCAAGAAACCTATGAAGCCCTCTTCAAGTTATTTACCATCAAGAACATTGGTTAGATAACTAGTCTCAACAATGAACTAAGAACAATAAAGATGACTAAAGATGATATTGTTTCATCAGATTTTGTAAGGATCTCTAGAATAAGAGATGAACTCCAAGCTATAGATGAAGTTGTACTAGAAAAACAACTCATGATTTGCTTCTCTACTAGGTCTACCAAAATCTTGGAGCTCTTTTGCATCAGCAAAGACACACCAACCTTTGAACAAATGTGGAATGCATGAAGTCAATAAGAAGCCCACATCTCGTTATTAAGTGACAAGAAAAAGGATGAAGAAAACAACTCTTCACTTCTAATGCCTACTCTGCTCATCACAAGAAGAAGGGAACATAAAAGAAGTTCGAAGGACCATAGAAGCAGGTTGATTTATCAAAGATTGAATGTTATAATTGTCATAAGATGGGACACTACAAAATTCAATGTCCTGAGAACCCAAGAAATAAGAAGAGGGAAAGAGAACATGCAAATGTTGTCGATGAAGCCCCACCCAAGAAGAATAAGACTGAAGAATCTGAAGACAGATTTATTTAGAGACTCTTAGGGATACTATCCCTTGGATATCCTACTTTAAGTTTTGCAATGTTTTCTTTTATGTTTTGATTTCTAGAGTTTGTAGATCTAATATATCTTTTCAAAAAAAAATTGAACTATTGTAGGTATCCCTCTGAAAGATTGGATTAAAAGGGAGTCTTCACCATTTCACCAAAAGATAACTTGCAGAATGCACAAAGGTTGTGGAGGAGACTTCAACAGAAAGACTTGAATCATGAAAGAAGTCTTGTTGCAAAGGAAGCCCTTCAAGAACTGAAGTACTACATGGTTTGTTAAAGAACAACTCAATGTATGTCTTAGACTACAAATTTTGTTACTAAGTTATCTTCATACAAAAGGTATGATCATTCTTCTTTTGAAATTTGCTTTACACTACTAACATCTTTATGTCTAGGGTTCTGAATCACAAAGATTCTTGTTGGGGTGATTAATCATTAGATTGAATCTACCCTAGTTATATTATCTCTTGTCATTTGATCATCTTGTGAAACCCTAACATTTAGGGTTCACTGTGAACCCCTAGCCTTTTAATACTAAGAGTATGTCAATGTTAACCCTAATCTACTGAGGGGTCGTTGATAAAGCCTACAACATATAATGAAATCTTATTCTTTTGAAGTTTAGGGTTCTAGTAATGATTGTGGTAAAAACCCTAGTCCTTTAGGTTTTGCTGTTAATGTTTATGTTATACAATGAAACCCTAGGTGTATATTCCTGTTTGATCGAAACCCTAGCCTAGTCAAAATTGTTTGATGTATTGATCTTGGGTTTACTTAGTAGATATTGATGTGAAATGCCACTGCATCCTAGATATGTAAAAGCGAGTATGCTAACTTAATTGTCGATACTCATGTTTTAGTTTGTGAAATCTAGGGTTTGTAACAAAACTGTTAAAATTGGCAACTAGAGCCAAACTCCATGTGGGTCATCTTATTTATGGCAGCTAATATCTTGGATCCCTCTCATCAAGGGTGTAGGATGATCTAAAGATCATCCGATTTCGATAAGTATTCATGGAGTTATGAATTTATTTGCGTTATAAGACAATTCGTCAAGGTCGGCCAACAACCAAATAAACCCCACATGTGCTCAACGTTTTAGTATAAATAGAGGTCGCCTTCAAGTCATTTCAATACACTTGGGATCTCTTCCTCTCTCTACTTGTCTTCGGGTTTTAGTAGGAGGAGAGATCCTAAGGAATAACATTGCCCTAATCCAGAGGGCAAAAAGCCGGAAAAGTCGTAAAAGTCGAAACTGTCTAGAAAGTCGGAACTGCCAGAAAAGTCGGAACTGCAAGAAAAGTCGGAACTGCCAAAAAAGCCGAAACTGTCGGAAAAGCCGAAACTGCTGGAAAAGTCAGAATTGCCGAAAAAGCCAAAAAAGCCGAAACTGCCAGAAAAGCGGAAAAGCTGGAACCACCAGAAATGTTGGAACTGCCGAAAAAGTCGAAATGTTGGAAAAGCCAAAACTGTCGAGACTGCTGGAACTGCTAGAAAAGCTAGAACTGTTGGAAAAGCCAAAACTGTCGGGACTGCCGGAACTGCCGGGAACAAATGGAACTGCCAGAACTGTCGGGAACTGTCGAAACAGCCAGAGCATCTGTCTCCGAAGGAGAGCAGCATGCAAGGGACAGCTAACTAACATTGGGACAATTGTATGGTACTTAGCAGCAAATACACCAGGCATGCAATGTTACAGCTAGCATGCAAGGGACAACTAGCAAGCAACAACAAGCATGCTAAGGACAACAAGCATGCTAGGGACAACAAGCAAGCAAGGGACAACAAGCAAGCAAGGTGCAGCCAACACATAGGTCAGGATGGCAACATGGTGCAGCAATGGCACATAATGCAGTACAGTGATGGGTATAGTCATGATTAATGAAGCGTGATGAGATGCAACATAGTGATGATGGGTGCAGCATGGTGTAGTGTGGTGAGGTGCAGCATGATGACGAAATATAGCACAACAATACGTGAAGGAGTCACCTTAGAGAATTAGTTGAAGCAACATGTCTTCAACTGATCTCATATATCATCTTCTTAGAGATGATCTAATGCTCTTACCTAGATAAGTCAAAGTGTTGACTTCCGTTGTAAACGTACTATCTCTCTCTCTCTGTAAACTATTGAAGAACATATAAGAAGAATTGATCAAGGGTTTCCCCACATTGGGGTTTGTCCCTGGCTAGCGCCACGTCTTGTGTCCTCTTGTCTTGGCTTGTCTTTTGCGATTTATATTTATGTTCTATCTGCAGTTTACTTTAATGCTGATGTGATTGCTAATCTGGAAAAGATATTGAGCTAACTGTGAAAATTGAAATAAGTTGTTGTAGCATAGAACATACCTAAAATTTAACATGGTATCAGAGCTGAGGTGAAGACAATGCCCAAGCAAGAGTGAAAGAGCAATCACCAAAGACAGTTGGGAAAGGACAAAAGGATCAGTGGGTTCCTCATCCCTCTTCAAATTCACCAAGGGTGAAGTTGAAGTAGAGAATATTATCAGAATGGCACAGCGGAATATAGCCTACCTAAAGATCACTTCATTGGAAGACCGGATCTCAAGGTGGAAGGAGAGGCAAATAACTAGTTCGGCCATTATGCGAAGGAGTGTTCGAATGGCAGGGACACATCACTTGATGATGATAACAATCATTCCAAGGACATCTTCAATGATCAAAGGAATGACAAGTAATGCAAGTCATCAAGGAAATGGCCGACTCTTCATAGAAAGCAAGGAACCTCAGGTATGAAGAATCAAATGTTGTTTCTGATAAGATAAAGAAGCGTTATCTTGTATTGGCCCTCTCCTTCAGATTATTTGGGAATCTGGCTTATAGATTGTAGTGCTTCAAGGCACTTCATCGGATAGATGGGTGCACTCTCTAATTTGGTAGAGATGGAAACAATTGTGGGATTATACTTGGAGCCGATGCCACCTATCCCGAAAAGGGTGTATGGAATGTTAACTCTCAATTGAATAAGGGTAACTCGATTCACTTACAGAATCTCTTTTATGTACTTGATTGCAAGAAGACCCTGGTGTCCATATCGGAAATGGACGTCAAAGGTTTCAGGGTGGCATTCATCGATGCAAATGTACGTGTTAAAAAACATAATTTTCAAAGATGCTTTTTCTCATGGGTTCAGGGTTGGCAATTTATATCAAGTTGCAGGATGGTCCATTGGGGATCATGTCAATTGACATATAGCATCTATAACACCGGAGGTCTACCTATGGGGCCCTACCCGATGTGAGTCAAATGGTGATAGGGAAGTCTTAATTCAAGTAGAGCATGAAGGTACATGTCTGAAATGTACCGAAGGAAAATCTTATAAGGGGACCATTCCCCTCATGTAGCAAGTCCACAGGTTTGGAACAACCCGAGGAGTTTGAGATTCATGATTGGGAATCTCATGTATACAGGTGGA
Organism: Pinus taeda; assembly: GCA_000404065.3. NCBI lineage: Eukaryota > Viridiplantae > Streptophyta > Pinopsida > Pinales > Pinaceae > Pinus > Pinus taeda. The sequence continues at coordinate 163,926 of APFE031404265.1, read as the reverse complement.
AGAAAGCCCTCTATGGCTTGAAGCAAAAACACCCCGGGCGTAGTATGAGAGGATTGATAGCTGTCTGATGAAGCTGAGATTCACTAGGAGTGAAACCGATCCAAACCATTACCCGAAGGTTATGGATGATAGACCTCTCATATCGGCACCTTATGAGGATGACCTATTTCTGACAAGTGCAGACCCTCTCATTTGCAGAAGTAAGAGGGAATCGGATTTCGGATGTGGAATGATAAACTGCAAGCCTGTGACTACCTCGAGGATCTTAACTTTCAGAAGTTATATGGCAGTGATGTTGGACCAGATTTGGGAAATGCCTCTGAGTTTCATAAACTCATTCGCGTTGATGTCCTTGGTGAACTTCTGTCCGAACATATGTTTTGCAGTTAGCATGGTTGGCCCATATTTGGTTGAGCCTCACTGGATTGGTGCCAAGAATCTTCTGAGATATCTTCGGGGCACAATCTCTCATGGATTGAGATACACTACCGGAAATATGAAACTGCATGATTATTCGAATGTTGACTGGGCAGGTAGTGTGGAGGATCACTAGAGCACTTTCAATGTTGGTTCTCTTTGGATTTTGCTTCGATATCATGGATGAGCAGGAAGCAAAAGTCGGTTGCTATAAGCACCGCTGAGACCGAATACATAGCTACAAGTATGATCTCGTGTGAAGCTACATGGCTGCAGAAGCTCTTAAATGAGTTGTTTGTACCATGATGAATACCACTGTGATTCTCTGTGACAACCAGAGGGGGGATTCGATTATTGAGGAATCTCGTATTCGATGATTTCTCCAACAGATAGACATCAGATACTGCCTTATCTGCGATATGGTAAGTTGATGAGCGAGGAGGCTCCATTGCATTGAGGCTGATGTACAGGTCGCAAACATTTTGTCAAAGCCCCGGGGAAAGGTCAAATCTGTGACTTTCTCGAACGACTTGTAGTCGTTGAGAGACCTTCTTATAAGGGTCCTGCATGTTGCATGCATTGATCTCTAGGAGCTCTGGGGGGCTTGGGGTACTTACTGGAGCAACATACGACCACAGGGCGACTCACCCTCCCGTGGTGGTGCGCTATGAACAAGATGATTAGTTCTTTGTGGCATCCACTGACAGGATGATTCGTTCTCCTGTGGACAGGATGATTAGTTCTCCTATCAAGGCATCCTACCCATGCAGTCGGGGACTCATGGGAAGTACCTCTCATCTGATCAATGAGCAGGGAAATGAGGATAGGGACCATAGTAGTACTATTGATGGATGCATCACTGTATCTATCGTACTCCCTATGCTAGGATGACCTCCATTGATCTGGGATCAATGCAATTGATCTGGGATCAGTATGAGTGGTATGAGACGCTCTCTTGTGACATTGATCTGGGATCAGTATGAGTGGTTTGAGACACTCTTATGACATTGCTCTGGGATCAGTATGAGTGGTTTGAGACACTCTCTTATGACATTGATATGCGATCAATATGAGTGGTTTGAGACACTCCCTTGTGATATTGATCTAGGATCAATAAAATTGACTTCAAGTCAATAAGAGTGATGTGACACACTCTCTTCAGATGAAACTGACTTCGGGTCAGTAGAGAATGGTATGAGACATTCTCGATCAATTCTTCTTCTTCATGGTTCAGCAGAGCAGAGCAAAGCTCAGCAAATCAGAGCAGGGCACTGATGGCAGAAAGATAGCACAGTCGGACATATGGATCAACGGATGGAGTTCTCCCTAGTTGAGAGGGAGTGATAGAATTGGCAACTAGGGCAAAACTTCATGTGGGTCATCTTATTTATGGCAGCTGATATTTTTCTTGGATCCCTCTAATCGAGAGGTGTAGGACTGATCTAAAGATCATTTGATTCCGATAAGTATTCATGGAGTTATGAATTTATTTGCATTATAAGACAATTCGTCAAGGTCGTCCAGCAACCAAATAAACCCCACATGTGCTCAATGTTTTAGTATAAATAGAGGTGGCCTTCAAGTCATTTCAATACACTTGGGATCTCTTCCTCTCTCTACTTGTCTTTGGGTTTTAGTAGGAGGAGAGATCCCAAGGAATAACGCTGCCCTGATCCAGAGGGCAGAAAGCCAGAACTGTCGGAAAAGCCAAAACTCCCTGGAAAGCCTGAACTCTGTGGAAAGCCGAAACTGCCTAAAAAGCCGGAACTGCTAGAAAAGTCGGAACTATCGGAAAAGCCAAAAAAGCTGGAACTGCCGGAAAAGTTGGAACTACCAAAAAAGCCGAAAATGTCGGAACTGCCAGAAAAGTCAGAACCACTAGAAAAGTCGGAACTGTTGGGACTGTCGGGAACAACTGGAACAGCCGAAACTGCCGAGAACAGCCGGAACTACCGGGAACAGCCAGAACTGCCGAAACAGCGAGAGCATTTATCTTCGACAAAGAGCAGCATGCAAGGGACAGCTAACTAACGTTGGGACAGTTGTATGGTACTTAACAGCACATACACCAAGCATGCAATGTTACAGCTAGCATGTAAGGAACAACTAGCATGCGACAACAAGCATGCTAGGGCCAACAAGCAAGCAAGGGACAACAAGCAAGCAAGGTGCAGCCAACACATAGGTCAATATGGCAGCATGGTGCAGCAATGGCACATAATGCAATACAGTTATGGGTACAATCATGATTAATGAAGTGTGATGAGATGCAGCATAGTGATGATGGGTGCAGCGCAGTGAGGTGCAGCATGATGATGAAATGCAACACAATGATAGGTGAAGGAGTCACCTTGGAGAATCAGTTGAAGCAACATGTCTTCAACTGATCTCATGTATCATCTTCTTAGAGATGATCTATGCTCTTATATAAATAAGTCAAAGTGTTGACATCCGTTGTAAACGTACTATCTCTCTCTCTCTGTTGAACTATTGAAGAACATATAAGAAGAATTGATCAAGGGTTTCCCCACATTGGGGTTTGTCCCTGGCTAGCGCCACATCTTGTGTCCTCTTGTCTTGGCTTGTCTTCTGCGATTTATATTTATGTTCTATCTGCAGTTTACTTTAATGCTTATGTGATTGCTAATCTAGAAAAGATATCGAGCTAACTGTGAAAATTCAAATAAGTTGCTCCAGCATAGAACATACCTAAAATTCATCAAAAACCCTAGTAGAGATTGATATTCTAGGGCATGATATTATTTATATGATTTAGCTTTGATGATAAAATCTAGGGTTTGCAACAAACCCTAGTAGAGTCTAACATGTAATTCTAAAAACATATTGTTGAAACCTTAGATGTATAGTACTATGATTGGATCCTTATTTGATTGAATCTAAGGCTTTTTGTCTCAAAGATGGAGTCTAGGGTTTATAACAAAACCCTAGCAAGAAGTTGAAGTCTAGTATGTAAAAAGATGTGACCCTTGCTAATTATGAACCTAACTAGGTTTTGGTATTTGATGTCTAAAGCTTGAATGTTTTGATGCTTCCATTATAATGACATAATTTTGATATAGTTAACTTCATGCTTTTGTATATTTGTATTTGGTTGTACTTGCTATTGAAGTTTTGTAAGTACATTATCGTCAAGATGTTGAAGATGTTCATAATGATGAGCATGATGAAAGAAGCTACAAGAATGATGATAATAAAAATTGACCTTGATGCCATGAGAAAAAAATGAAGCCTTGAAAGGATAAAGCTAATCTGACGTTATAAAAGAAGGAAGTTGTTGATCTCCCTAAGTTGAGAGGGAGCTTGGATGAAAGAAAAGGTATATCTCTCCAATTAAGAGGGATGGCATATTATGAAAGTCATAATGAATTCCTTTAAGAAAGAATGAAACCAAAGAATGGATGAAAGAACTACAGATCAATTTGCTAGATTTGAGAAGCACTAAGGTTGTATTTTGTGCTACTGAAGAAGTGAAAGAAGAAGAAAGCTTCTGACAAGTTGTATATGGATAACTTGATAATGATTTAAGTAGCATCAGAATGATTGAAGACCCCGAAGGTTTGTGTTTACTTGTATATATGTTTGAAGGCTTATTATTGATTGGGATTGTAATTGTGTAGGACATCTCCATTAAAAGATTAAACGTTTGAAGCATGCTTGGAGTGGTGTATATATATATATATATATATATCTTATTTAGTTGATAAGGAGATGTTGATGATGTTGGACCCACCAACATTCAGGGGATCCCCCAATATGAAGTCCCAACTAGACCTCACATTGTTTGGAGTAGGAGTACCAGCTATGGGCGAGAGTGTAATGCCTTGACCGCAGTAGTGCGCAGAGGAAAGCGTGATAACTTTGAGTGAGAGCAAGTGTGTGACCCTGCGAAGAGTCAAGTGCGGTGCATGAAAGTTCTAACACACGGAGGGGAAAAGGAGGTGAGACCCTTAGAAGCCTGTAATAGTACGCAGCTTGAAAGGAACACACAACCGGAATGACATCATAAGCTAAAATACAGAATAGTCCACAAATTAAAGTGATGAGTTAATCCGACAACACGCATTCAAAAGGATTTGTACAAATGCATACAAAGTAGTTCATAATCATATGCGTTAGTTAAATGACATACATTTCCAACGGAACCAAAATAGTCCAACTATATTAACAACATATGCATGAAAGCATGCTAGCTCTAATATTATTATTATAAGTGAAAGTTCCATCCATACATACACCATTAACGACCACTAGCCCCAATAGTGGAACATTACAATCAAGAACACCTGCTCCTCCAAGGAAGTATACTCGTTCTACGATATGGAGAAGCCTGGGCTCTTCGCAATACTCCCAAGCCTTTTCTAAGCGTAAGCCTAGCCAAAAGCTTGGTTCCCAAAAGCCTCTTCTATGAGTTATGAGGTTCTATTTATAACAAAGGGTGGAGTGACCCTTGAAATTCCCCTTACTGAATATTTAACTTCCCTCATGACTCTTCAACTTTTTCACTAAACAACACATTACATTACATGATGAATTTTCATATTCCAATATTCACACTTGGAATTTCACTTACAACATATTTACAAAAAATATTACGTTTTCCACATGTACCCATATAAGACAAAATAGACTAGAGACAACCTAACAAGACCATTGTTTTGAAAACTGGCTGGCTCGAAACAGACTCAGCCCAGTTGGTCCGAGCTGATGCCCAAAAAACTGACTCGGCCGTGGAAATGGTTCAGCCGGTTCGGAGACAGCGGCCCATAAAACCCGTAAACTGCGATTTAACAAAAACAACAACAACAAATTTAACAAAGAAAAAAATTTGAGGGGGATTTCAAACTAGTTTTTAGTTTACCTATTTAGTCTATGGGGTCCATTCCCCTCTCCTAAACCCTATTTAACTCACCCAACCCATCTCATTCTCTCACAGCCATCCCATGCATTTGAGTGAGAATTTCAGTGAGAGTTTGTGAGGAGTTGTTGAGTTTGTTTTTGGAACAGCAGTGAGGAGTCTTGGGCAAGCATTGTAGCTGGAGTGAGGAGCTTCTTGGGCAACCATTTGGAGCAGCATTTGCCATTGAGGAGTTGGTTTCATGGAGCAAGCTTGAGGGGGCAGTTTGTGCCTGGAGGTATTTTTTTTCACTTGTAAAAATCTGTTTTTGCTTATTAAATTTTATGTGCAAATCTGGAAATCCTAAAGAGTGTTTTTTGTGAAAGAAATGAACATTGAACCAATGTTTTTTTTTGTTTTCATTTTCAAATTTTTTGCTTTCATTTCCAAGTCAAAAAATGGCACCTAGAGTGAAAGATGTTGCTTGGGCATATGTTGAAATGGTTGATAGTCAAATGCATTGCAAATTTTGCCATAGGAAAATTAAAGAAGGTCCTGGGGGCATTAATAGGCTGAAACAACACTTGGCGGGGAAATTGGGGAGATTAGGAAGGATTTGTTAGCCAACTTTGAGAAGTTTAAAGAAGATAAGGCTAGGCAAAAAGAGTTAGAGGCTGAAATTGGGAGGAACAGGAATATACAAAAAATGTTGGCTACCAACCCCCATTTTGATTTTGATAGTTCTTCCTCTATCCCTTGTACTGATGCATCCAACCCCTTCTGATATGTTCCTCTCTCTTTTGAGTCTATTCAAGAAAAGGGAAAGGGTAAAATGAAAAAGGGTGATATGAATATCAAAAGTTATTTCACTCCCTCCTCTCCATCAGATGCACATGGCCCTCAAGCTAATAGAAGTCATATGCAACCCACTTTAAATGACCATTGGAAGAAAGAATTGAGGGAGATTGCTTGTGATTACATAGCTAGATGGTGGTATGACGCTAGTAGCCCCTTCAATGCTTCCCATTCACCATATTATGAGTCTATGTTTGATGCCATACATGTTGCTGGAAAAGGCTTCAAAGGCCCTACTATGCATGAGCTAAGGGGGTATCGCTTGCAGAAAGAAATTTTCTCCATTAATGAATATTTGAAAGATTTCAAGGACTCATGGGCAAAAACAAGATGTACAATCATGTTAGATGGATGGACTGATCAAAGAAACCGTACCATCATAAACTTTCTTATCTTCTGCCCACAGGGAACCATGTTTCTAAAATCAATTGATGCATCTGATAAGGTAAAAGACGGGCAATTGTTGTTTCAGCTATTGGATGAGGTTGTTAAGGAGATGGGGGTGGCTAATGTTGTTCAAGTCATCACAGATAATGCCTCTAACTATGTTCTTGCTGGTAAACTGTTAGAGGAAAAACACAGGACCATCTTTTGGACCCCATGTGCTGCACATTGCATAGACCTCATGCTTGAGAATACTGGCAAATTAGATTGGGTCAAAAACATTGTAGATCTTGCCAAAAGCATAACAAAATTTATCTACAATCATTCATGGATTTTGAGCCAGATGAGGAAACACACACGGGGCAAGGATATTACTAGGCCTACCATCACTAGATTTGCTACTCATTTTTTGACATTGCAATCTATGCTTTCACAACATAGAAACTTGCAAAAGATTTTTTCCAATGAAGAATGGAGTCAAAGCCAATGGTCTCACACACTGAAAGGCAAAGAATTGAAAAAGAAAGTTAATGAAGAAATATTTTGGAGAAAGGCAACAGAGATTGTGAAGCTTGTTGAGCCACTGGTTAAGGTGTTGCAGTTGGTGGATGGGGAAAGATTGGCTATGGGCTTCATTTATGAGGCTATGGATCAAGCAAACGAGAAAATAAAGAGGTCATACAAGGATAAAGTGGCTAAGTGAACAATCAACTCCATCGCCCTATACATGTAGCTGGGTATTTTTTGAACCCACGGTATCATTATAAAGTTAAGGCGACAAGAGCTTTGAGGGGGGAGGTTAGAGATGGATTCATTGACTACATTGATCGCATGATCCCATTGGAGTGTGATCAGCTGGAGATACACCGACTGGTCACAACTTTCAGCACTGCCTCAGATACCTTTGGGAAGAACCTAGCAAAGATTGCAAGGGAAGCAGATGAGCCAGGTAAACAAAAATTTCAATTTTCAAATTCTTGATACTTATTTTGTTAAATTGTTTATAATTTGAAAGTTGGAATACTTTGTAATTTTGTTGAGCTAACTCATTACACTCCTATGTTTTTCGCAGCACAAGGGTGGGAGGCTTTTGGTAGCCATTGTCCTTAATTGCAGAAGTTTGCAATTCGTATTTTGAGTCAAATTTGCAGTGCTACTGAGTGTGAGTGCAATTGGTCTGTCTTTGAGAGGATTCACGCAAAGAAGATAAATCGTTTGGATCAAAAACAGTTAAATAATCTAGTATATGTCCAATACAACCTCCGGCTCATGTGCAACCAATCGCTAAACAAAAGACCTGATTCAAATCCCATTGTATTGGAAAACATTGATCCAACATCAGATTGGGTAGTGGAGAGTCATCCAGCAGAGTTTGCTTCTGATGAGGAAATTGATTATGATTTACAGACGATAGCATCACTTGAACATAATGTTCAATGGAAAGCAAATCATGATCCACTTGTACTAGTCTCAGCCTCAGAGCCAGCAAGTCCTCTAGTTGCAGGCACTTCCTCTACTCAGCCACGACAAAAGCGCATATCTCATCTATCTCAGCTTGCAGTTGCTGCATAGCCTGCTAGTGCTACCACTTCTACAGTTGCAGTTGGAGAAGATGAGGAGGAGGAGCCATGGGGCCCCCTATCTGACTCTGATGATGATCCAGAGATTGATCCACATGATCTTGACACCTTTGGCAGTAGCCAGTAGTACTGGTCACAGTTTACTTTTGTTGTAGAGGCCATTTCTAGCCTCCTTGGTTATGTGTTTTTGTTTTGATCTCTATATCATGATCATGCATGTATTGGACACTGACAGTGCATTGGGTGCCATTTTGATATAAAGGATATATTCATGAGCGTACTTTGATCATATGTTGTCTTCTATCTATATTCTAATGCCATGTGTTTGGAAACATGAATGAAAATCTTTAAAATTATGTTTTTTTATAAAAAAATAAGTATTTAATGTATTTTTTACAACGACAGAGACATTGAAATCGAGCTGACCGACTCGATATCGAGTCGGAGTTGGAGTCGAAGTCAACCCTCGGCCGAGTCGGAGTTTTAAAACATTAAACAAGACACAACACTATCACTCTGGAGTTTGGGGAAAGTCCAGTTCAGCAACATCCACTTGATGCTTCTCGGTCACGTATCAGTGCCAAGTTTGGTACTATGTGATGGTGTCCCCAAACTGTTTGATGGTGTCTGTTTGGAAGCAGACTCTTGCCTCCATGTCATTCAGGTATATGGTCTTGGAACTTGTATCCAACTCGTTTTGAAGCATGAGCAACATGGTGTTTACCTTGACAGGACCACCGATGTAGTTTTGCATGTTGTGTGCATTCATCTCCAAGTCTTCCCTGGTGGCCTCTTGTCTTAGTTGCTCCATGTACTCATCGATCTCTAGCCAAACTTGGTTCTTGGGTTTAGCATCAATGAGGGAACTGATTGATGGGATCCTATGCTTCTCACCATGACATCCAAGCTATTGTGCAACCACGCATATAAGGCCAATATGTTGCTGATGAATGGGGAGAGTTGCTCATAGTTCTAGATCAACATTCGGACCTTCGCTTTCTCCAGCTCTACCTGTGGCTTCATCTTCTTTGCTAAGTCAAGAGCGGCCCCTTTGTACCGCATTGTCCATTCTTGCACATGGGCGATGGCAGCATGTATGTTCTTGAGAGCTTGAGCAAACTCTTTGCTCCATTGCTATAGGCCGTGCACACGGACAACTACTTTATGCACGATGACAAATCCATCATAGAGCATTCGCATGGTACCCTCAAATGTTGATACTTCAGCAAGTATCACTATCCTCATTTCCCCCAACGAGGAAACTGCATTCTGCGCTGATGCTCAAAGTTGTTTTGCATCTTGCCTGGCAGCCCGCAAGTTCTTTACCAGTTATTCACTCTTGGTCGTCAGGTACTTAATATTTGAGCTAGTTGTTCCTGCGTAGGCCAAGTTGGCTTCGGCAAGGGCAATTGGATGCTTCCTGGTGTCTGACACTATCACCCTTTCCTTGATGAATGCAGGTGATGTGTGATCATCCGGATGTGCTTCCCCAATGCCTCTACAATATTCTTCTGCAGCTCGTCAAATGATAGATTGTACACATCCATGACCGGATTATCATCAGGGAGAACAATATCTCCTTGCTCGCTCGGGACTGGATCTGACACTAGAGGAGGTGAACACTGAGAGATGACCTTTGTTGCTCTCGACATAAGGTTCGTGTCTTCATTCTGTGGCTCCTGTTCCAACTCCATGTTTGTCACTTCAATCAATTGCTCAATCTAATGAGCAATCTCTCGATCCTGTATCTATTCACCCTCTTCCTCAGCTGCTGGTTATTTCGACTCATCAACCTATATCGGCAATGTTTCCTTTGTCATCGCACCTTGCCTTTGTTCTTCTTCTTGCTTATGTTTCTCTTCTCTTTCTCTCCTCAACTCTTATTCTTCTTTTAGCTTCTTCTTCATCTCCTACAGCTTCAGTTTTTCTTCCTGCAGCCTCTGCTTTTCTCTCTTCCTTCACTCTACTCTCTTCATCTGTTGCTCCCTCTTTGCTTTCGCTGCCAAAGTTGCCTTCTCCAAGATTGGATATGCTTTCATCTTGCAGCTTTGCTCTCCCTCTGGGTTCTCAGCAACCTTCTTCTTTCCCATGTCCTTCACTGGATTGCTACCTTCTGTTGCTGTTGTTGTTGCTTCCGGAGTTGTTGTTGACTGCAGAGCAACGTTCCAAGCCCTTGCTATACTAACCAGTTGATGGAGTTTGGAGGCATTGTGGCAGTACTTCCAAGGGTCCTCCTTTGGCCAATGACATGTCCCGTGGATCCACAGAAATTAAACTCTTGCATGGTGGTCCTTGCAAATACCATGGGGATCATACAGATTAAAGTCCCTGGTGTCGAACTCGAATTTCACTATGTCCTTAGCTTCCACATCTACATCTTTCAAGCTCTTAATCTCGTATAACCCGATCCAGAAAGGACAAGTAGGCCATGGTGCTTTCTTCTTCCTATGCAGTGCTGCTGACAACCTTGTAGCGAGGTGGTATGAAACTTCTTACATGATCAGCTTATCAGTGGCATACCTTGGTAGAACATGTGGAGGCTTCTCTCTGCCAAACACTCTGATGAAGGTGCTACCTAGTGAAGCATAACAATCTACAATGTTTACTATTGCCTCCATTGCTTCTTAGGACATGCAAGGTGGATCATGCTCAAAGAAAAGCTTGTACAACAGGATGATAAAATGGTCAGTTAGCCTTGCCATCACTCCTCAATAGCTGCAGTCAGAAAGCAACTTGCAATAGATGTTGACAATAGTCTCTTTTAGTGTCCATGTCCAACTCATGTCCGGAAATTGCTTGGCACAAATTGCATCCAGTAAGAATGCGAACATGTAAAACCTTGCTTGCTCATTCTTGGGTGAATTTCGAGCCTTAGCCACATGGGTCTTCAATTGATAAGCCAACAAATCCGACCAATTGAATGGCCTCCCATCATTCACCAACTGGTCCAGTAAGACCACCCATCCTTAAAGAAAGGTTTATGTTTTCTCTTGACCATATATTCTGTAGGCAAAGATGATCAAGAACTGATAATCCTTCCTGAGGAACTTCGTCTTGTAAACATGGGTAGGTTTTTGTCTAAACTTTGACAGCTCTTTCACCCAGCACTTGGCAATATCTCTTGTGTTCACATAGCTACAGGTGTCATAGAAGAGTGAGTCCATGCGCTTCACTAGCTCATGCAAGAGATACATCTGTTGAAAGTTCTCTACCCTAAAGGTGGCAAGCTCTCTCCCGCTGGCACTGCTCAATGCCATAGTCTGTTCATCCGTGTGTGCGACAATCCAGTTGATGATGTCTGCACATGGGAAAGTGAGGTACCTACATGCAACCTTGTATAACCTTGACTGTTGGATACTAAGATAAACGTGTCGGTCCTCTGAGTCTTCCTTGAAGTCCTCTGCAAAAGTGTCTTTGATTTGTTGCCATGTCAATTTTGTACCCTTCTCAGTGAACAACTGAGTATCTACATATACTAGCAAATCCACAGATATTTGCTCAAATGCTTCCCCGTTACTGCTCTTGGCGATTTCCTTTCATGCAACACTCTTGGATGCCATGTTAACTGTAACTGCTAGAGAGGTTCTCAACAACTGTTGTACCTGTGCAATAGAGAGGACACTCATGGCAAGCAAATGTCAACTGAAAGCAAAACAACTTCAACACAAGATCAAGCAGCAAGCCAAGTTTATGATGGGAAGGACTGCGCAGTTTTGGCTGACAGAGATCACTGGCTGACTGTGGGAATTGCACATTGCATAGTCCCAGCAGTCAATCGGGAAGCTTGATGACTGGAACTGCGCAATGTGCAGTTCAGTCTAGGCAAAGGGCAGAAGAGACTGCGCATTGCACAGTCTCAGTGGCCAAGTTAGGAGGTTGGCTCCTTGAACTGGACAGTGCGCGGTTGGAGCCAACCCAGACCAAGCTTTGTGCAATTCCAGAAGCCAAGGTAGAGGCCTTGAGCTCCCAGATTGCACAATGCTAGATGTGCACAGTAAGATCTAGGCAAGGGGACCCAAATCTGCCCAAGGGGAGTGTGAAAAACAAGCAAATCTGAAGGATGATGTGATGTTGAGTGCAGAATCTAACTAAGTGTTGATGCATGCATGTGAAACAAGTGCAGGAATCGATTAAACTGAAGGAAAACAAAGCATGTAATGAGAGTCGTCGCAACGGCAATCATTGGTGCAAAAACAGGAAAATGTATGCGACACTTGGGAAAGGAAATCTAAAACTTGAAACAACACTTCTACAAGCTAAAACAAGTTAATACGCATGCAATTGTTCAAAGAAACAAGTGAAACAACACTCTGACAAGCTAAACAACAAAAGGTGACAGAAAAAGCGGCAAAAGACAAGAGAAGAAAAACTCACCCGGAAAAGCAACGACGATCGCACCCAAGGCTCTTTGATCTCCTCGGGAATGCTAGAGCTCCAAGATCGAGTGTGCAAATGGGCTCCAGCAACATCGAATAAATAAATTTGGTCAAGTTGGGGTTTATGACATGAGGGCTTTCTTAAAAATTTTGAATAGGTGGATAAGGTACCTTGAATTAGTCACGTCGGCCGTGTTCGTGGCCGCCACCAAGGGTAAGTCATACGCTTCAATTTACGCGTGAACTTCCACACGCTATTCATGGACCTCTTCTAACTTATCTAATATTTTGACCTAATCCATTTAATGACAGCATGTTTGTTCACCTTCCATGGTATTGCCTCTAAAATAGAATAGGGTATTTTAAGCTAATTGTTTTTTCGCTATCTGAAATCTTGTTAGGAAAAATGGCACTTCGCGACAGTTTCTAAAAATAACTCAAGCTCCTCCTTCGAGTTACTAAAAATAGATCCCTATTTTTAGGTCTTTGTTTTTTGCTTTTTCGGGAAAAATTGCCATGCATTACCCGAGGAGATTGTGCAATTCTGGAAAGAACTGGGCAACTCTTCGGCTCATGCACTGTACAGTTTCTAAGCACAATGAGGTCTGCACAGTTTCTGGGTTAAGTGGCTCTGGGTTGCCTCTCCTGTTTGCACAATTTCCCAACTCAAGGTTGGTTTCCATTCAGCACTACGTATTTTCTTAGCTCAAGGCTCACTAGCAATCAAAACTATGCAGTTCCCAAGAGCAAGGCTAGTTGCCCTCAAGAATTGTGCAATTCTTTATGGCAAGCCTGGAACTATAAAGGGACCAAGTCATGAGATTGGCTTGTGCATTAGAAAATGAACTAAGTGAGCAAACACAAGTCAAGATGAAAAGAATAAGGCTTAGTCGAAGCACAAGTACCTGGATCAGTGCAAGATGCGTTGTTGCGGTTTAGAAGGCTCCAAAATCGAAGCATAGGCAAAATATTGGAGGGTGGTTGTAGTTGCTACAACAGGAGAGACGAAGCATCTTGTAGCAACAAGATGCTTGGGAGGACATTTGGTTGACCTATGTGTTGATGTATAGATCCGAAGTAGGAAGGGCAGCATTGATCATGGGGCTCCGACCTTGGATACGCACCAAGATCCCTGGGTTGGTGTTAGAGTTTAAAATCCTTATGGTACCTAGAGTGGCTAAAGCTTGAGTACACCTTAGTCCCACCCGATTAGAGCACCTTGGTCAGGTATCTAATCTATAGAACTGTGTGTGCTATGAAATCTTCATAGATATATCCTATGTTGCACAAGTTTCTGGTACGCGGGTACTTTCGATATGCGGGAACGAGTATCCAGTACGGTTAGAAGTATTGCCCAAATTTACAGGGAACATCAAATTGGGAGCAACAATAATATAATATATTAAAATTAATATATATAAAAATAAAATACATAATAATTTATTTTCATCTAAAACTTGCCAATCAAATTCCATCTTGCAAAGAAAGATGTAAAACAAAAAAAAAATCAAAATATTAATTCATCAACAATTCTCAATCAAATTCTTTCCGAGCAAAGAAACATGCAGAACTCCCAAACCAAGAAAAAGGTTGTTATTACTCGATTATTAGGTGATTTCATGCAACGCTATATGTTAAGTCACTAGTTCAATTCTTCACCCTTGATGTAACCTCACCAATATTATATATATTAACATCTATTTATAATAGAGATAAGAAAACATAAAATATATATTAATAGTAATTAAAAAAAGATTAAAACAATAGAGTTTAAATCCAACGATTATTTTAAAAAGAGTTTGTATAAGTAAAATTATAAATTTCCAAGTTAATATATATTTTATACTTAAATAAGTATGAAAATTAAATTAAAAAAATGTTTTTTTAATAATATTTATATTTCATAATTGCAATTATTTTCTTTAGTATTCCAACTTTTGTCCATTCAGTTTGGGAGATAATGATTGTTATGCCCGTGGCCAACAATCTTCTTAAATTCTTTTATATCCATCCGCCATCCACGTATATGAGGAGAATGAATAGATTCCCAATGACAAAGATCATGATTGGCCAGGCACCTCATCTTCATTTGGATAGAAGGGATTTCCATAAACGAGTTGTTTATCTTAGTTCCAGACCCATATCCAGATCTAAACCCAGCAACATACCCTTCCCTTCGCACAGTTCCATTAGTTTAAGCAGCACCCAAGCTGGAAATGTCAAATACACCTAAGTTTGCACTTATTCATTGCAGTGAAGCTCCCAAAACGTCAAAAATCGGTTGCAGTGAAGCTCCCGAAAAGCTCCAAAGTACCCGTTGAAGTTCCCGACAGTTTTGGAGCGTTTCAGATCAACTCCCAAGCTCCCAAGAGCGGGGGAGCTTCGAGTACATGCTCTCCAATGCCTAGGAGCGGTACCCGTGTAACTATGGATAAATCACTTTGAGATATTCCATGTACTTCTGTGAATATGTAATTATGAATACCACCCTAGTTAATAGGGAGTGTTGAAAAATGTAACTAATGTCGGTCTTCATTATTGTATTTGAGTCATGATGTAATCCATTAGTCAAAAGAAAGAAAATTAATTTTTTCATAAAAGAAATTGACTCATTAAAGCATGGGTTTCATACTTGGGTCAATGTTTTTAGGTCAAGGCCTCCATTGTAGGCTTCTAGGATTTATGTCAAGAGTCCTTGTCTTTGTCAATATGTAAAAGACCCTTCTTGGGCTTCATCTATCAAAAACAATTTATTTTTATGTAAAATAGGTCATTTGGGCCTCCTCCACCAAGATGGCCTCATCCTAGACAAGTTGGCCTAATTAGGGAGGCAGAATCCACTATAAAAGGGCAACAACTTGACTCATTTGGAGCACACACAATAAGTTCGATCTGTGGTTGTTGAAGGCAGAAAAAGGGTGTGAAATTCAAGGAAGAGGAAGGAAGCCCTAGCGAAGGAGAAAGAAGCATTTTTCAAGCATAAGAAGTCAAATTTTCTCTCTCCTTGTCTCACAGATGCGAAGTTGGTGGGTTGCTAGAAGGGTCGAAAATGCAGTACTATAACTAGACCGAAATTCTAAAGTAGCTAGGGGCCGAAATTCTTGATTGTTGTTGGGCTATAGCGGCTAGAGAAGAAGAGACTATTGAAGTTTGCTAAATCGTATTGGAAGGTTGACTTGGAGAAGGAGGAAGGTCTTGTGGTCAGGTCTAAGGTCTTGGTCTATCTCAATTTGATTAGTGGAAGAATTTCACTGGGTTTTCCCCTAGAGAGGGGTTTTAACCCTGGCTGAGTACCTACATCTGGTGTCATTGATCTTCATGTTTTGATTTGATGATTGCTTGATGAAAAGAAGAGAAAAGAAGAACATAAAGAAGATAACAAGTCTACAAGAATATCACAAGTAATTATCAACATAAGAGAATCTTTCTGCCTTTCTGATTTTCTAACACAAAGGAGAGGGGCATTTGATTCGGGATTCAGTGGAGCGCAATATTTGGCAGTGAGGGCGAGAAAAGGCTAGCTAGAGCGAGAACAAGGCAAAGCGAGACCACCATAAAGGTCGAGTTTTCTCTTTGGCTAAGATGCAACATTTCTTTGTATGAAAAAGTTTTCTATTGGGTCACGATTATGAGTCGAGTTTTCTCTTTGGCTAAGATGCAACATTTCTTTGTATAAAAAAGTTTTCTATTGGGTCACGATTGTGAGTCGAACAAGGGCAAAGTGAGAGAAAGGCAGAGATCTTTTGTTGGGTATTTGTCAAAGCAAATTCTTGTCTAATTGTTGTAAGCAAATATTTCTTCTGAAGTTGAATAAGAAGCCCAACATTTAATGGCTTTCCCCACACTTGGGTTTTCAGGGTATATCTGTGTTATTTTCTATTGCATGTGATTGCTTCCGATTACTTTTACTTCTTTTGTTTATTTGATTAAAAACCCAGAATATTTATTGTTATAAATCAGATTAGAAAGCTCTATTTATTTTAGATCTGTGATTATTTGTTGAGACGGTAAACTTTTAACTGGGTTTAAAGAAATAAGTTTGTCTTTCGGATTAATCACATAGTAGATATTTGGTCGACATTTAGAAACAACTAATGTGGTTCATCCTCAAGAAAAATGGTGAAAAAATCAATCTTCACAAAGGTTTAAATAGCAAAGAAGCATCCTTGCCCGGAATTAGCTATAGGAACTAGTCGTTAAGAAAAAGTTGTTAAGAATTAATTAGGGAGATATAATATTAAATTAATTATTAATTGTTTATTATAATTTTCAATATTCCAATGAAATAAATTAGGGTATTATAATGTTATAATATAATACAATACTAAAGTAATGGATAAAAAAATTTATTTATTAATAATTAATGTCAATGTTAAAACTTAATTTTAAAAACTTAAAATTTTTTAAAAGAATTTATTTAAGGTTATTAAATTACTAATCATAGAAAAAAATGGTTATAATTATATTATTAATAATAAATATAAAGATAAAATTAAAACTTATATGCATTATAAACAAAGGAATCAAAAATAGTTCTAAAATAATTAATAATAAAAGGACAGGGAACAAAAAACACAAGGGATGAGAGAGAAGGATAGAAAGAAAAGACCGAAAGAAGAAAGAACAAAAGAAGAGAGAGAAATGAAAATGGAACAAAAATCACGAAAAAAAACAATCAAGACGAGAGGGATCCAGCTTTTGCTTAATTTCCAACCATCATCCCTATTAAGAGTTATAGACTGCTTCTCAATCTCAATGGCTTCTCTTAGTTTTCTATGATGGAAATGATCAACCCTAGTGATGACACGGGAATCCTCAACGCAGACATGGTGCTTCGATTTCACAGCATGTTCATCTAAGGACGATGAACGAGAGCAATTATGCCTAATATCTACCGCATGCTCTTGTATTCTTTGGTTTATGGACCGGACCACCTAGTCTCACCAATGTAATCCCATAGGAGCACAGAATTGAGTATACATTTTCACCATTTGTCCCGAGGATGAACCACATTAGTTGGTTCAAAACATCGACCAAATATCTACTATATGATTAATCTGAAAGACAAACTTATTATTAATATGGATCACAAAAGTCTAAGATCTAAAATTAACATGGTATCAAAGCTCTAAACTCTGAATACGAAGCCAAGGATATTTCACACAAGTTTCATGGCAAAAAATTTAGATCCCAGTTTTCAATCTCTTCAAGGGTTTTATTCTACAATGGCTACCAGTGTTCAATATGAGGACAGGCTTGAGGGTTCTTCAAACTATTTCTAATGGAAGGTTCGAACCTCAATTGTTCTCAAGGATAACAAGCTGAATTTTGTTAATACAATAGTAGTCCCACCAGCAAATGATCCAATTGCTCTTAGTCTGCATGAGGTCAAGGAGGCCAAGTCTCAAAGGATTATTCTCAATGGGTTTAAAGGTCATCCCATACCCCATTTGTCAAAGAAGGATACTGCAAAAAAGATGTGGGATGCGCTCATGAAACTATATCAGAGTGATTATCAGAGTCGAAAGATGATGCTCAAGGACAAGTTGCATGGCACAAGAATGTCCAAGGATGAGAGTGTGACATATTCTTTATCCAAGCTGACACAAGCCAGGGACAAATTGGTTGTTGCTGGAAAGATGACTGCAGAGGAGGGGCTAGTGCATATACCCTTGAATGGCATTTTGAAGCATTAGGAGGTATTTGTCAAGTGTGCTATGGGTTGGGATCACCTATCTGATTAGGTGAGGCATTAGGATGATCCCGTCCAAGAGGAGATTTGAGAAACTGATCAGCGAGGAGATTAAAGGAAGAGGTTTGAAGAAGAGGAGAACCTTGCTCTACCAAGCAAGGGGTCCTCTTCCAAGGGTGAGAACAAGGGTGGGAAAGAAAAAGTAGCAAGTTTTTGCTACCACAAAGGTAGACGAGTTTGTAGCACGAGGATGAGAACAAGGGGGCAAAGAAAAAGTAGCAACTTTTTGCTACCACAAAGGTAGACGAGTTTGTAGCACAATCCGAGAATGAGTTTTGGCTCATTGCATGTCTCTCGAGCTCAGTTACCGCCAGCGTGTGGCCATTGAGAGTGAGGCTTCTTGCCAGATGACGAGAGTGAGTATTTCACCAGTTTGAAGGACAAGGAGTTGGATTTAAACATAGAGCTTGGAGACAATGCCAAGTACCATCCAACTGGTATTGGCATGGTCAAGTATCTAAGGGAGTCTCGCAAACCCTTGATGGTGGGGGACGTGTTGTATGTTCCAGGTATGACAAAGAACCTAATCTCACTTACTACCTTGTTGGACAAGGGTCACATTGTGACCTTTGACAAGGGTAAAGTGTATATTTGACCCAATAACTCCAAGACAGTAAAAGTGATGGGGGTTAGGGAGGGAAACTAGTTTCGATTACAATTTAAGCCAGTGCATCCATTGGTAGATTGTAGCAAAGGGCTGGGAGAAATATGGCACAAGAAGATGGCTCATCTTCATCATGGAGCACTTAATGTGCTCAAGGAGATAGTGATGGGGCTTCCAAAACTAAAGGTTGAGCAGCATGAGGTGTGCAAGCTAAGTTGCATGATACACGTTGGAAACACGACCCCAAAAAATTAGGAAACAGAAACATGGGGTTGTGTGTGTGTGTGTATATATATATATATATATATATATATATACTTTGAGAAATTTATATTATACTGGATTTTGGAACTTTGAAAAAATAGCATTTAACTTAATTTAGAATACATCATATATCACACATACTACAAGTCGTACAACATAGATCCATTCCATACATAAAACAATTGGTACATCATATAGTTCAATAGATTGCAAGCGATAAACTCCAAAAACAACCTTTATTTATATTGGTTATAAATGAGCCTTACGACTACAATGTTTCCAACTATATATATGACCAGTCAACAAAAATGCAAGCTAAGTAAAGCCTACTAGTCATCATACTCATCTTCCTCATCATCTTGGAAAACATAGCAGCATGCATGTGTAGCGATGGAACGTGGATTGGAAGAAGTATTTCCAATTCCACTTCTAGGCTCATCAACACTTAATGTAGTAAGAGAGAGGTCAAAGTCAGGGAATTCAAGCTCCACATACCATTTTTTAGAAGGCCCGATACCATATTTTGGACCCCTACGAGATGCAAGGCGAAGATTGGAATGTACATAAACAAGATCTTCAAACTTTTGAGAACCCAACCTATTGAGCTTAACTAAATGAATAAAGTCATATGTGCTCCAATTCCTTCTACTGATGAAGAGCTTGCCACTTGCGAAAGAACACAAATGGAAATGCTTTGCAGATGTACACCACTTGCTCCATGACAAATCCACCACCCAACTGGATTCATTGTGCTCCTCTCGTCCAGAGATGAAATGTCTGAATACTCTTCCAAACCAGCAGCAAAATTAGCAAATTCTTCCTTGGCCTATCTATGTAGATGAGCTGGAAATACTCTCATAAGGGCCTTTTTCACTCCACTTGCTACTTCCCTGTCCTTGTGCAATGCCTTTCTCTTCCAATTGCTTTGAGCAATAAGCCTTCATCATACAACTTTGGGTTCAAGGTATGAGCTAAAGTGTGCAGTGGACTGGTAACTTTGTTCCACCCATCAACAATGATTTCCTGCAAAGAATCTTCAAAACAGGTATCAACAAATAAAAGCTAAGGAAATTCCTACTGAATGATTTTCATAGTTTTCTCAATCATGGTATCCATACCATCATAAACCTCTCCCGAGAGAGGTTTCTCTGTGTCGGCACCGCGAAGAAGCTCAAATACAAGGGATGTGAACTTGAGCAGGAAATCTATCATGCTCCACCAATCCTCATCAAGACACAATTTGCGCACCATCGCTCCCCACTCTAAATTTGCATGTCTCCACTCAACCAAAGTTGACTGACCACCATAGAAATTAATGGTTACTTTACCTCAACAAGGTGGCCCAACATGATGAAATTTGTGGTATACTTTGCCTCAACAACTTTCAATGGTTCTAACTTCGAGTACTCCTGAAATATTACTTGGGATTGGCGGTAGTTGGTGATGAATTTAATTATCTCCCTAGCATCGCCAGCGAATTCCTTAATCCATGGAACTCTATAGTCAATCTCTTCTAAGATCAAATTCATATTATGCACAATACAGGGAGTACAAAAAATGTGTTCATGTCTACTTTCAACTATCAACCCTACAGCTTTGCAAACTGGTACACTATTTGTGACAACTTCCACCACTTTAGCAAGTCTAACTTGCTCAATAGCTTTGATTAAAGTTTCAGCAATGAGTAGAGCATCCTTCATCTCCCCTTAGTAGTCTTCAGCCTTCAGAAACATTGCTCCTCTTGGTGAACTAGCAATGATGTGAATCAGTAGCCTGCATCTAGTATTTGTTCATCGATCTGAGAAAATGTTAACCCCAAAGCTACTCCATGAAGAATCAATAAGAGCTAAAATGTCCTCAAGAAGTTCCTTCTCCATTCTAAGCAGTTCAATTTAGACCTTTTCATAGTTAAGCCCCTTGAACACTTAAGGATTCACGCTAATTGCCCTCACCATGTCCTGCCAATAAGGAGACCGAACAACATTGAAAGGGATATCACATGCATAAATAGTTCGTGCCACTCTTGATTCGACTTCCTCTCTTACTTGAACATTGATCTTGTTCGCTATTCTACTCTCTTGAATAGATGGACTCCTGGCACTTTTAATTGTTGGTTATTCTTGTTGTAAGCGAGTTGATATCCTCTTCCTTGCTTCAACCACATCATTAGATCAAGGAGTGAAGGAACCAGAGGAGTGGCATTAGCAAGCTCCTCATATCGTTGTTTAATCTTGTCAGCGTCTTCCTGCTCCATCTCACACTTCCTCCTATCTTCTGGTTCAACTGTCTTTTTCCAACATTCCACGCCCTTTCCCTTCTCTTGCAAAAAAATGGACCTTCCATTCTGGCAATCTTTGTGACAAAATGCCAAAGAGGGTAGAAGTTAGGCTTGTTGTTGTCCTTGTTCTTGGGAGTTGAAGATGTAGCTTTAAGAGAAGAAGACATTATTGCAGCAAAAAAAATACAAAGAGTTAAGACTCAAGAGTCAAGACAAATCTGAAATTCTCCAATAAAAAAATCTAAAAGTGAAAACAAAACAGTGAAATCTGAAAAGCAAAAAAAAAAAACTTGAGAAAATAAAAACTTAAAATTTAAAACTAATTGTCACAAACTAAGTCTAGTTACCAAAAGATGTTTTCAGGCTATAGCCCTCCAAACACTCCACAAATTTGCCAAAGATTATGGTTGTAGCTGCCTAAAACACTACAAAAGCGTTAAATGTTGAACTCTCCTTTACTCAAGCCACAAACAGTGTGAGAGCAAATGAAAGGGACAGGTTCTATTTATAATTTTTTAGGTATCTAGAGGCTTCTAGATGCAATAAAAAAGATCATAAAAGAAACAAAAAAAGTTTATTTTTGGTGTAACGACCCACACTTGTGTGCATAGGACCACGTTTCAGCATCATACAAGCATGAAGCGTGGGCTTTTTTTGAAAATGTGCTTGAAACATGTTTCACTGGGGGTTGAAGTGTGTTTCAAGCACGTTTCACACGCATAACTTTCGAAATGAAAAAGGCATGTGAAACGCCCCCCCTCCCCCAAATGTTTCCTACAACTTAGTGTGCAAGGGTTGTGCACTCAGTAAATATGCCAAGACCAATTTTCCAAGCAACAACATTAGGTCCAAAGGGATTTTGTATCTAGTAAACTCAGAAGTGTGTGGGCCCATGTCAACAGTGTCCTTATGTGGGTATCAGTGTTATGTGACCTTCATTGATGACTCCTCTAGGAAGACCTAGATCCATTTCATGAAAATAAGAACAAGGTCTTCAACAAATTCAAGGAATTCAAGCCTCTAATTGAGAATCATACAAGGAGGAAAATCAAGACACTAAGGTCGAACAACGGAGGCGAGTACACTTCAAATGCCTTTGATGACTTTTGTGCTCAGGAAGGTATCAAGGAGTTTATTGTACAACCCTCAACAAAATAGGGTGGCAAATGAAAAACAAAGCTATAGTTGGAGCGGCCAAGGCCATGCTCCATGACCAGGATCTGCTTTGCTTTTTGTAGGAAAAGGCTTTGAACATTGTCGTATACTTGCAGGATAGAAGTCCACACAAAATGTTGGGCAGATTGACACCAAAGGAGGTGTTTACAAGGAAGAAACCAGATTTGGGACACATTCGCATCTTTGGTTGCTTTGTGTAATGCCATGTTCTCGAGGAGAAAAGGACAAAGTTGGAGGTTGTTGCAGAGAAAGTTGTAGGGTACATCAAGACTTCAAAAGCCTATCGTGCTTACATTCCTAGTCTCAAGAAGACAATAGTGCACAAGGATGTGAAGCTTGAAGAAGAGAGGGCTCTTTGAAAGTCTAGTAGCATGAGTTCTTCTACAGTTGAGGTTCAAGAGGAGCAAACACCAAAGGTTGAGTCAGCGTAGATTCCTCTAACTACAATCGCGCAGGTTGGTGAGTAGAGCGAACAGGTCAAGCCAAGATATCAGGATGAGGAGCAGGGGAATTCTCACACCCAGCTTCACACTCTAGGTACAAGGAGTAAGAAGGCCAAGTGGGCAAAGCAGGCATTGAGAGAGGCCCAAGAGTATGTTGTTTCTATGAGATATTCAGTCAAACATGGTAAGGCTCCTTAGCGTTATTTCAAGTATACGGAGTTGATGAGTGAATTGATTGAGGTTGAACCTGGCAACCTACCAACTTGCAAGTGGGTCTAAGCATCAAGTGTAGATGGATGCCATGGCGAAAGAATACTCTTCCATCACGAACAACAATGTATGGGAGGTTGTGCCAAGGTTGAGTCAGAGTAGATTCCTCTAACTATAATCACGCAGGTTGGTGACCAAAGCAAACAGGTGAAGCCAAGATATCAGGATGAGGAACAAGGGATTTGTCACAACCAGCCTCAGACTCCAAGTACAAGGAGGAAGCAGGCCAAGCAGGCAAAGCAAACATTGAGAGAAGCCCAAGAGTATGTTGTTTCTCTGAGATATTCAATCAAACATGGTAAGGCTCCTTAGCGCCATTTCGAGTATATGGAGTTGATGAGTGAACTAGTTGAGGTTGAACCTGGCATCTAAGCATCAAGTGTAGATGGATGCCATGGTGAAAGAATACTCTTCCATCACAAACAACAGTGTATGGGAGGATGTGCCACGACTAATGGGCAAGTCAGTGGTTGGCTTGAGATGGGTGTACAAGATCAAGCATGTTGCAGATGGTAGTGTGGAGAAGTTCAAAGCCCCTTTCCCTGATATCAAAATATTCATCCATCAATGTTATCACTTCTATAGTAGTGAACAGTTTTGAGGTGCATGGGAGGGATTCCCATGTAAGCAGTTTGAAGAGAGCATCGTATCGGCTCAAGCAGGCTCCCCAGACGTGGTATGTGCGAATTAACAGTTATTTGAAGAGCATGGGCTTTGTTACCCACCATTTTGTGGGTGATATCCCTAACATAAATTTTTTTCTCCAAGATGGTCCTCAACCAGCAGCCACCAACCACCAGCTAGCTCATTTATGCCATTTCTCCGCCCCTTGAGCTAGCCATGTGGTCCCTTGCCCATCTACCATGACCGTATGTTTGAAGGTGGGCCTCCCGAACCTAAAGTTATGCCTTGTCATTTGATAATCGAGTATTGTAGTTTGTCTATCATGGACACTTATGGGCATGGATTAATGGGGGGATTCGGCAAAAAGAACGGGTTAGGCTTGTGCCATTGTCCCCTAGACACCTTTTAAATATTATCCTTGCATTCTAGTCTCGTGGGATCTCTTTTACTGACCATTTGGCTTTAGGGATGGTATTTCACGAGAAACCCCGATTTTGGTTGCGCGATCTCGCTCCCTTATCCACTAATATTACCCTTTCTCCACTCATTATTACCCCATTCAAAATTTCTCTCACTTGGGTCCACATTCGTCCATTGGGTTCACATAGGGTTAGCTCGCCCCTTCCCCTCGCCCACACCTTCGGTCAGGCCTGGAATGATGCCCCGGAGGTTGATGCAGCTAAAAAGAAAGACAAAGCGTATTTGGCCACATTCAACAGGAAAATGTACCACAAAATGCAAAAGATGGTCGAGACAAACACATTTAGCACATGGGCAAAAGCCATCACATGAGCTCTACCCCATCATCATGGCCATCACCCTAGTTCCTGCAGATTTTATGCACCTCCTTCATCATACAAGAACCCATGATTGTCCCAACCCCTGGTGGGCAATGAACCACCCTACCTTAAAAGGGAGCATTCATTGTTATATCTTATGCATCATGCTCTTACCCCTTAAGCAACGAGTAGTTAATCAAAGAAAATCATAAAAAGGCAAAAGGCATATAAAGAAGGGTGGAAAAAATCAAGGTTGGAGTACCTCATGTACCACGATTGCTCCTCCTCTACATTATAATTCCAAGTGTGTACTCTCTTATTAGCTACCCTTGTACCCCAACTTGTGGCCCAGGGTTGTCCCTTCTCATCCCCTACTTCATTCACCTATCTGTCATATGCCACCACCTTTTGAAGGATGTAACTTGAACATATTATCCCCTTTAGAAGTAGAAACCACCTAATAGGATGCTTTGTTAACCCCATTTGGAATTTAGGAGACATTGGCACACGCATCTAGAAGCCCATTATGGAAGGGCAGACCATTATGAAATCCCCACTTGTGGTCCATGGTTGGTAAGCTCATTTACTCGATTTCCCTAATGACTTGTTCTATTGGAAGGCTAGGGGACGCATTAAATCTTATACAGGATTTTAGATGGTCTTCGTCTTGGGTTTGGTCTCCCTATAGCGGGTCCTAATCCTCCAAAAGGCTACATTGGCACATGTAGGGTGTGTGTTGAGAGCCATGGGCCTCCACAGCAGTAGACAGCACTCTATGGATCCCCGAGGATGGTCAGAGATGCTCGAGATACTCCCATTGGACGAGGAAGATGCACCTAGTTCACCTAGGCCCAGCCTGCCCCACAGATGTACCATGCACTTGGCAGCTAACGCAGGACTTGTCAGACGAAGTGGCATCCCCTACACCATCATCAGAGCCCTTGCAGACGATCTACAAGGCATCTTCGACTCATTTGGAGACCCATGAGATTATACTCTAGATTTGATACTCTAACGTGTGTGGTCCTTTGTCTCACGTATCGTTCAGTGGATATGAGTACTATGTGACTTTCATTGATGACTCTTCCAGGAAGACCTAGATTTCCTTTCTGAAGACCAAGGATCAAGGCTTCAAGAGGTTCCAAGAGCTTAAGGCTCTTGTGGAAAACAAAGCAGGGAAGAAGATCAAGGTATTGAGGACAGACAACGGGGGCGAGTATACCTCCAAGGACATGAAGGAGTTTTGTAGGAGTGCGGGCATCAGGAGGGAGTACATATTGCCTTGTAACCCCCAATAGAATGGGGTGGTGGAGAGGAAGAACACGGCCATCGTGGATGCAACGAGAGCTATGTTACATAATCAGAAGCTACCTTTCTTTTAAAGGGTCGAGGTGTGTAACTATTAAATTATGGTATGTTCTATGATTAGAGCAATTTACTTCAATTTCTTCTTATTAGCCCAATGTTAGCAATCACATTAACATATAAGTAAAATGTTGATAGAACATAAATATAAATCGACAGAAGACAAGCCAAGACAAGAGACACAAGATGTGGCGGCTAGCCACGGAAAAACCCCAATGCGGGGAAACCCTTTGATCAATTATTCTATATTCTTCAATAATTCAGCAAAGAGAGAGAGATAGTACAATATCACAAATCTGTGATTTTATATCAGCAGTAATACAACAGCAACCAGCAAAGTCAAAGCTGGTCAAAACAACTCCAATTTGACCTGAAGTCAACCTAGGGGAACCTGGCCTCCAACAGAAATAGTAAGCAGCCTAAAACAGTCCACAAAATGTGGTCAAACAGCCGTCAACGCAACTGCAACTCTGCGGTCAGCCCTAACCAGTCAATGCTAGTCAAATCCGTGGTCAAACAAGCCAGCGTTTGGCGCCCAGCAATGCAGCTAGCCTAGGAGAGGTTGACCAACCCAAAAACGCATTCAAACCTTCCTCTCTGTCGGTCAACGCATGCATAAAACAGATATGCGTCCTTCACGTTCAGCTCTAGGTCAACACTGCCCTAAACCTGATCTGTGACCTTCGCGTTCAGCTCTAGGTCAACGCTGCCCTAAACCTGATCTGTGTCCTTCATGTTCAGCCCTAGGCCAACGCTGCCCTAAACCTAATCTGCGTCCTTCCTTCTCCCACGTGTGAGTGCCTTCCTCCTCCTACGCATACCCAAGAAACTAGGAGGGAGAGGAATGAGATGGTGAGATGAGTGGAATAATGCCACAAGGTCTCCTCCTTTTATACGAATCGTGGAGGACAAGTTGGGGGCGTGCCACACACTTTAGCTTGCTGGCCGACCTTGACAAATTGTCCAGAAATATAAATAAATTCATATCTCCATGAATACATGTCAGAATCGGATGATCGTTAGATCAATCCTACACCTCTCGGCGAGAGGAATCCAAGAAAAATATCCACTGCCATAAATAAGATGACCCACATGGAGTTTGGCCCTAGTTGCCAATTTTAACGGTAACACTGCAACGTACTTGCAGAATGGGAGTCCACATAGAGTCTTGGAGAGTAAGACTCCGAAGGTGTCCTTTTTTGGGAAGTAGCCTAAGATTGGGCACATCACAATTTTTGGGTGCCTTACATATTCACCGTTCACGTCCCTGGAAGAAGAGGATGAAGTTGGAACAAGTGTTGCGAAAATCGCGATTTTTTTGCCTGAAACGATTAAATCGGTCAATTAAATTGACGATTTTTTCATTTTTTAAAAATCGATATTTTTTCCCAAAATGTAAAAATCTTGATTTTTGTATTTTTCAATTTTTTTTGTATTTTTTAATTTTGCCGATTTTTTGCCATTTTTTGCTGATTTTATCCCAATTTTTACGATTTTTTCCCGATTTTGGACCCTCACCGATCTAATCTCAATCACGATATTCGCAACATTAGCTAGAAGCCACAGTAGAGAAGGGTATCTTTAAGGGTTACAATGAGACCAACAAGGACTACCACATATACAATCCTATGCAGAGGAAAGTTGTCCTGAGGCAAGATGTGAGATTTGAGGAGAGGACCTTGAGGATGTCTCGGGAGGTTGATCGAATAGAGCAGCAGGCTCCTCAGCAAGGAGTTACAACATAGGCATCAAGATCTTCAGGTGGTACACCAGGGTCAGGAGGATCACCTAAATTTGGAGTGACAAGATCACCGGCCACAGGATCTCAAAGTATAGGTTCACCTCAAACCACATAAGGGGCATCCTCATCAGGAGGAGAGGCTCCAGGGCAAGATTTTCCCATACTAGTTAAGGAGATTAATTTAGGGAAGAGGAAGCCAAGATGGCTTCGTGAGAGCCTGAAGGAAGCACAAGAGACAGTGCGGAAACCCAAGTGGTCAGTGAGGAAGCGTTGACCACCATAGAGGTTGGGTGGCTATATAGCGGATGTTGTGGACACTGAGCTAGCTAGCTACGAGGAGGTTGTGAGTCAACAGATCTGAAGGGATGCCAAGGTGGAGGAGTATGCCTCCATCACGAAGAATGATGTGTGGGAAATAGTGTCGAGACCTAAAGGGAAGTCAATGTAAATTCCAAGTGGCTCTACAAGATCAAACATGTCGCAGATGGTAGCGTGGAGAAGTTCAAAGCTCGTTTTGTAGCACTGGGATTCTCACAGGTAGAGGGAATTGACAATGAGGAGACTTTTGCACCAATTGCTCGTTATACCTCTATTAGAGCAATGATCTCCATAGCAGCTAAGATAAGGCAGAAGATTCACCAAATGGATGTGAATGTTGATTTTACAATAGTCTTCTAATCTGATAATTTATTTTCATGATTTAATTCATTTTTATATTCTTATGTATGATTTCATCATTAAGTAAATTACACTTAAGACATCAACCATATAACAAATAAGGCAGTAGGATCATAAAGAGATAGCCACACAGAGATTTACGCTGGGAAAACCCACATGAGAAAAACCCAGCAACCTTTTCAATAGGGAATTCATCAATTCAAAAGAGACACATATAAGTCAACAACCAGGTCAAACCCGACTCATGGTCCATCCTCCTAGTCAAGTCTATCTAGCCCAGGAAATGCTTTGATCTTGTTTCGGAAACTCTACTTTGCTAGCCTTTGTTGGCTTAGAACAGGCCTTTTGTTGGACAAGTATGAAATTATTTACTACCTCAGAGTAAGCCTTCGTCGGCCTCAAAATAGTTAAGCAAGCGTCCTCATAAACAATATATAAGTTACCTCAGATATGCCATTCGAGTTGCCTCATATATGTTATATGAGTTGCCTTAGACATGTTATACGAGTTGCCTCAAAGATAAGATATTCGCCACCTCAGACCATCTGAAAATACATCAAAAATTGTGAGTCTTGCTTGGCTTGAAGAGGGACGAAGTATGGTCTTTATATAGTTTTCCTGGAGGCCAAATAGACGTGTCTTTTCTTGGGGCCAACTTGACTAGGAGAAGGCCACAAATTATATTTAAGAAAAATTCAAATTTCTTTCTTTTGAATGTCCAAATGGACTTGATAAAAAATATTTTTCTTTTGACTCTTAGCATTTAAAATATGCTTTTACAAATTCATTAACGACCCGAGCATACATTATGAAGACCGACCATAGTTACAAAAATCAACAATAAAGACCATCTTTCTCAATGGGGTCATACAGGAGGAGGTGTACATTGAACAGCGATAGGGCCTTAAGGTGCATGGGAGAGAGTCTCATGTGCGTAGGCTTAGGAAAGCCTTACATGGACTGAAGCAAGCACCGAGAACACAGTACAAAAGGATTGATGCTTACTTGCAACAAATGGGTTTCCAGAAGAGTGATGCAAATTCAAACCTATATTTCATTAGGTTGGTGAGGATCTACTCATTCTGGTTTTGAATGTGGATGATTTGTTTATTACAAGAGAGGAGAGACTCATTCAACACTGCAAGAGAGACGTTGCTATAGAGTTTCACATTACCTTTTTGGGTTGGAGGTTTGGCAGGAGGATGGGTATATCTTCGTGGGCCAAGGCAGAGATGCAAGGGACATACTAAGGAGAATTTGTATGGAAGATTGCAAGCCTATGGCTACTCCGATGATCATCACCTGGAAGAAGTTACATGCTTTAGATTCTGAGTTGGTGAACCCCACTATTTACCGTCAATTGATTGGTTCGTTGACGTATTTAGTCAATACTAGGCCAGATATCTGTTTTGCAGTCAACACGTTGAGTCAATTTATGATGGAGCCTAGGAGGGTGCATCCGGTGGCTACGGAACATGCATTACATTAGCTACAAGGCACAGTGGACTATGGTCTAGACTATATCCTGGCAGATGGAGCCAAGTTGACAAGTTGTACAAAATCAGACTGGGCAAGCAGTGCTAGTGACTAGAAGAGTGCTTTTGGATGTTGTTTCATGTTGGGTTTGGGAGTGGTGTCCTGGTTCAGAATGAAGCAGAGACCAGTGGCACTCAGTTCAATGGAAGTTGAGTATATTGCAGCCAGTCAAGCTAGTTGCGAGACTATTTGGCTTCACAAGACGTTGTGCGGCTTATTTGGTCAAAGGTTGTGACAAACTACGATATACTGCGATAATCAAAGTTGCATTAAACTCACGGAGAATGCAATATTTCATGACTGGTCAAAGCACATAGATATCAAGTACCACTTCATCAGGGATTGGGTTCAAAGAGGAGCAGCGAGGCTTGACTACATTTCCACTAAGAAGCAAGTTGCAGACATTCTCACCAAGTCATTGCTAAGGGGAAAGCATGTGTATTTCAAATACAAGATGGAAGTGGTGAGAAACACCTTCCTCGGTAGGAGGGAGTGTTGAAAAAAGGTATCAAGGAGGTGTTTCCTAGTGCTTTAGTCTTTTTGCCTAGGAAAACACATTAAAACACCTTTTTCATAAGTGACTTTATGAGTTATTAAAGTCATATGACTTTATGAGGTACTTTAGTACTATGTACTTTATGTTATTAAAGTCACTTTATGTTTTTATAGTGACTTTATGTGAAAAAGGTACAAGGTACAACTTAAAGTTATAAATTGACTAGGGCGACACGTTAATAAGGGGGACACATAAAAGCGGGGTCAAGTGAGGAAATGATCTCCACCATTGATCTAGAGGGTTGAGATCTAATCTCAGCGCTTGATCAAAAGGGTTAGGCTTTCTCCTCATTATGAGGAACTAAAAAGGGAAATAGGAAAAAGCAATCATTCTTCATGAGCATTTTGATGGAGAACAGAGCAAGGAGGCAAAGAACAAGGAGAGGCTATGATAGTTGAAGATTGCTAAAGGAGAGGATAAACTTACAGCAAGAGAAGTCAACTACAAGCTCAAATTTCCTAGCAAAAAAATTAGCACTAAAACTCAAGGCCTGTAGCAGCCCCATAGCAAATTTCACGGCGAAATTTTAGGAGGTTCAGGTTCGAGTTTTGAGGAGAGACTGCGCCGCATTCTTTGGGGATTTTGGCCTGCAATTTCAAGTGATTCCAACTTGAGTTTGATAGTGAGGAAACAGGCCAACATACATGGAGAATCAATCTGTTAGTGGCTACAAATTCAAGGTTGGAAGTGTTGTTAGTGGCACATTGTTAGAGATAGTTATGTTGGAAATACTGAGGGGGGTGAATCAGTGTTTCTTTTACAATTGTTATTTTTTATGCCAATTAATATCACTTATAAACTAGAACACAAAATGAACAATAAAAATTAAAAAAATTCATTAATAAGATTGATGAGGACTCCAATCCTTTTTACAACGAATCAAGTACAATATTGCTTCAAGGCTCCAACCCTAGATGAAGACTCCAATCTTCAATCTACCAGGCACCAACTTGGTCTTCTTGAGGACTCCAATCCTCTAGGGCTCCAACCCACTACTTCAAATCTTCAATACGGGTTCAACGGTTCTTCAAGAATTCCAATGTCTTCTGCAACAAGCCCTACAAGTATCATCAAGTTCCCCTTCAACGATGCCCTCACTTAGCTCATCAATGACAACTTTATCAATCACAAAAGGTGTCTCTAAGACTCTTCATGATATACAATCAGTCTTCTCCAAGGTTACTCCATGAGGGTTTCAATCATCCATCAATGTCTCCAGGAATGCCTCCAAGATCAAATTTTACAAGTGCCTTCAACAGATCTTCAATAATGATGTCTTTAAAACAATGCTTGCAACACCAAATTTTTTCGAGGTGGCTTCAAGGCTGCCCAGCAAGACTACTCCAAGAGTTCTCAAAATGCTCAAGAAAAGTCCCAAAACTTCTTCAAAGTATATCTTCAATATTTGCTTTAGAAATGACAGGGAAGCTGCTTCACAAGATACCAAGGTTGCTCTTCCAAGACTGAGGATATGTCTGCAATTTCTATGGTCAAAGGTCTTCACATCACAAGTCTGCTCAAGGTTCAAGATGCCCACAAATAAGTTACTCCAAAGGAATCTTCAATAGGTTCACACACCACCCTTAACATTTTGAGCTTTGTAACGCAAGAAGAACAATCTTGAAATCTGTATAATTAGTCAAAGGTCTACAAGATTTTCCAAACAAGGGACTGCTCCAGAACGCTCAAGCCTGAATTGTGCTTCAATAAGAGCCCCCTTTAGAACACTCTTGTAAGATGTCTTTGACAAATGATTATAGACTGCTCAAAAGATGCCATGATCAACCCCACAAATCTGAATGAATCAAGCTCACAAGATAGCCCAAAAACAAATGCTCAAAAGTTTTCCTTGATGCTGAGATTCTATCCTCCAAATGATGCTTCTAGTTTGCTTCAAGGGATTCCCAACAATACTCTTCAAATCTTCCTTCAAAGACTGCTTCAAAGTATTCTTCTAGATTTGTTGCCATGTCTTTTTAATTGAGTCAGCTTTAAGTTTTTTTTAATAAGACCACAAGATTTTCTTCAAGAAAACGGACTTTGTTCCTCCTCAAGAGTTGTCCACACACTGTTTCAAGTTTGTCACAATCCCAAGCTCCTCTGCCACAAGTCTGAGCTATTTATGCTTGTAATAGGTCCAAGATTTATGCATGAAACAGGTTTGTTATTCTTCCCATGGGTCTGAGGTTTATTGGTATCACAGGTTTGAGTTTTGAAGTTTTCCTGCAAATCCGAATTTTGTTCCTAAAATAATGGCACAGAATAGTCCTTTGAATATTGTCTCAAACAAACCTAAACAGGCCTTTAACTGCGTCCTAACACAGGACAATACTGTGGCCCTTCCTGCAGCCTACACAAGCCTGACATGGCTCTTCCTGCGGCTTACACAGATCTGACAATCAGAGTGTTGTAAGTGTTTCAGAGATAGGCCCAAAACCAGATATCCGAATTTCCTTTCTTCTATTGTAGTTCACTTTTTCTTCTTTTGATCTCCACCGAATTGATGATTGATTGGATGATCTTAGTTCCCAATAAATGGTATTTTTTCCATGTTGTGAAGAGACACAACTTATGAAGAGTTATGATGAGCCTACTCAAGTCAGCGAGCAGACTTTGTTAACTTTTGACAAGTTTTGTCTCCAAAACATAATTTCTCATCAATGACAAGGAATTAGGGGGCAAGTAGATACTCATTGGAAAGCTACAAATCTCCTCTATAAGCTGATGTGGTCATCCCTTCAAGATATGACCTCTAATGGTGGCAATTTAATTTTTTATTTCATCATATACATTTTTTTCATAACAACCCTATTAAGAAATTTCTTTTATGGAATAAGGGCATTAATTGAATTAGGAATTTTCATGCATGGATTTAGGATTTCAAAAGTTGTTCTTTGGGTTTCTTTGGATGTTCTTAGGGCATCTTGTAGCAAGGATTTTAAGCACCAACTAAAGCTCTTATGTACTTTAGGAGTAGCGAATAGATGATTAGGGCATAGGCTTAGGCTTAGCAAGGTAGGGTTCCAACATATTAGGACAAGGGCTTCTTTGCACAAGTTAGGGTTGCCATCATCAAGGGTTTCATTGTGTTCAATTAGGGTTTGGGCTTGCCAACTCATCATTCTAAGGTTTTATGTAGATCTAGAGTTCCAATATGCATTTTAGGGCTAGGGATATCCAAGGCATGCTTCAACTAGGGTTGCCATCAAATTAATGCTAGGGTTAGGACATTATGGATTTGACACCTAGAGTTTCTTCACAATGCTAGGATGTTGCCTTAGGGTTCTTTAACAAGAAAAGGGTTTGACAACAAGGCTAGGGTTTCGTCTTCAACAATGCACCCAAGTTGCCATCTAATTGACATCAATGACAACTTTATCCAACAAGTTATTCCTGTGTACAGCCTCAAAATTCAAGGATAAATCAAAAGTTACCAGCGCTTGAATGAAAGGTTGAAGTGTCAAACTTGTGGCTCAAATTTCTAAGCAGAGGAGACTGGAACGCACTTGATAGTGGTCTGAGGTTCAAGACTAAAGTCTATAACAGTAGTCATAAGTGACCCAAATTTCTAGAAGTTGGCACAAGTTTCTAAAGGAGAGATGAGTCCTTCATATATTATTTAATGTTGTAATCATTTCTCTAAGATTAGCAATATAACTCCTTATGATTGGTTTTCGCCTTGTGGGTATTTCCAGGGTCAAAGTTTACCAAAAATTCTAGTGTCTTATATGTGTGAATGCTTTTCTATTTTCCTATCTATTGAAAAGTGAAAAGAAGTAGCAATAGCCTATTTTATTTCTCTTTAAATTTGCAAACAGTTTATATATATCAACATCTTTATGTGGGTTCTGGGCATTTAACTCATGCAAAGAAAACTAAAGCTGGGAGGGCTAAAGGATCTCAAATTTTTCTATAAGAGTGCAGTTGGAAAATGTAATTCTCGGATAAACCTTTTTAATGAGCTATTGTGATCGATTGCTCTTATTATGCCATTATCTTGTGATGTTTTTCATTATTATTATTAGTTCTTTTGAATTATCTTTTCTTATCATCAAGACTAATAACAAGCAACAAATAGAAGAGAACACAAGATGTAGGCACGTTGCCAAGGCAAAACCCCATCAAAATTCCTCCTTCAATAGATTCAAGATGAGACAGCCAAGACCCTTACAACTTAAACTTGAGACTACCTCCATCCATCAAGTCAACCTTGTCATTCTATTGCTCCTGTAGCAGTCATTCTTCTTCACACTTTGATCCTTGCAACGGCACCAAACTTGTATCTTGAGATAGCAATGATCTTTGAACCATCTTTGTGTGATAGCACCGATTATACTTCACTGAGATAGCGCTGAAGGTTGTCGACGAGATACTGAACAACCGAGACTTCGTCATTGTAATTACACAGAGATATACCCATTGTGGTAGCACCGAGATTCACTGTTGTAGCACCAAGATATAACCACTGTAATATCATCGAACTGCATTAGCACCGAAACGTATTCATTATAATAGCCTAAAACTGTGATAGTTCTAAATTTTATTTATTCATCAATCAACAACCAATCCGAGCTCCTTCACTGTAGTAACACCGAAACTATCTTACTGTGATTTGCTTCGAGAGGACTCACGTGATGACATAACTTTTTTTCAGAGATAATGTGAGCTTCTTGTTCGAACTGTGGAGCAGTGCACCCTCCTATTTATAGTTGTTTTCATATTGAAAATGAGCTAACATGTGACTTTGAGGAGCAGTTTCTCTATATTGAGTCGACATGTGTTCTTTTTTAGGGTAGCCGATTTGATGAGGATTCTTTCAACAGCAAGCAAACATTGTGGATGTAGGAGTCTTCACAAATTAACTTTAACAATAACCTAAAGCCTACAATGGAGGCTTGACCTATACATTTGACCCAAGCATGAAACCCATGCTTTAACAAGTCAATTAAAATAACAATAATAATAAATTTGCTTTCTTTTGACAGATATATATTACAATTTGACTTCAAGTACAATTATGAACACCAAACCTAGTTACATTCTTCAACTCTCCCTCTTAACTAGGGAGGTATTCATATTTAGAAATAACAATATAGCTACATGGAAGATCTCAAAACACATCATCTTCGAAGAAATTTAGGCACCACAATGCCATGGACTAGATTCCTCACCAAAGCAATCTATCCATTGGTCTCTCAACAATTCCTGACCAGACTAAAGTTTCAACCAAATGAACACATACATAGCTAGGGCTTCATTCCTAGGATCTTACTTTAAATACATCACAAAGGTTTTGCTAATAGATCCAACCAAACCCTAAGGATCTGGGGTTTCAATTCAAAACATAGCAAACCCTGCTTTACCATAACTTCAAGGGTTTGGGATTTCATACAACATCAATTCAACCTTAACAAGTTAGGGTTTTCATGATCATACCAAAACCCCAAACATGACACCATCAATATATCAAACATAATAGCAATTTCTTTAGACTCCATCAATAACCCTAAGTAGATTAGGGTTTCATTCATTGTCAACATACCCTTAGGTTAGGGTTTTCCAAAGAACCTGTCTAGGGTTCTATAAAGTCAATTAAGAATATGAGGGGGCAGATTTATCAAGTGATGAATCACCCAAAACAAGAAGCATTATGATTCAAGACAGTTAAACATAACAATGTTAGTAATGTAATGCAAATTTCAAAAATATGATGAACATACCTTTAAGAGAATTTTATAAGATGTATAGTTTAAGACATACCTAGAGATGTTCCTTATCAGACCATGGAAGGATTCCTTGAAGTCTCTTTTTTGTACTAAGTCGTGATCTTTTATACCTATAATATATACTTACAAGCAAAACATGTGCTACCAAGAATGTGATTTGATTTCTCAAGTTAGATTTCATACATAGCCATGGAGGATGGAATTCTATGAAATGTTATTCTTTCTTTCACTTGGAATCCTAGATTACTTGTAAATCCTAGAGGGAGAGGATTAAGGTTCTAATATGTTATCTAGAGAGTACACTCATAATCCTAGACTAGTTATAAACAAGGATCATTTGAAAATCTAAAAGCTTATTGCGTACCTTGTGATTATATACCTCTGATTTGATAACTCATTAGAGTTGCATGTGCATCTTGACAATACTTTCATCAAGACTTGAATTAGAACAGACTTCAGATTCTTCAGTTATGTGGAGATGGCTTTGTCCTTGGTCAAAGGTAACTATATCGAGTTCCTTTCCTTGCTTCAGTCATACTTCAATCAGTTTTATTTCTGTGGTGACAACATAGACATACCATGGTCCTTGGTGGCAGCAAGGATATGACTTGGTCCTTTATTACTGTGATTGATCTGAATTCCTATACAACAATTAATGCGAAGTCTTACAATACTATCAAGTTTTGGTCCTTGATGTTGTTGTCGCACAGATTGTCATGACAATGCTCAGACCGGGGGCTGTCACCCTGATCCCCAATCCCTCCATTCAAGCCGTTTCCAGGGGCTAAAGGGGGTAGGACCTTATGGGATAAAGAAAGACCAACTGTGGACCAGTTGGGTTCGGAGACACAGCAGGGGAAAACAAGCACTTGATTGATTTAGAAATTAATGTAGCAGTGCCTTATGGAGTTAATGATTAAATGATTATTTATTAAATGCTGCATAAATATGAACCTTGTAAAACAATCATTTATCATCGAATAACCCAAGCGATGCAAGATGTTCAATAAATGCACAATGCTTTAACAATGTTCCAGCAATTAAACTTCAAGAAAAATCAAATGCTTTAAATGATCATAAAATTTAAATGCTCACCAGTTACCACTTTCATATAGCTAACTTTAAATAAACATTTAACTGCATTTAACTATAGAGAAGTGGAACATAGATACCACAAAAGTCACCAAAAATGAATTTTCAATTTTTAGTTAAGCTTTTAAAATATATATATATATATATATATATATTTATATTTTATGAGATTTTTCCTTTTTTATATTTTAAATATAAAATTATAAGATTAAGATAAAACAAAACTAATATCTAAAAATCTAAACTATAAAACAAAACTCAAAAAAAAAGCCTAAGGATTAACTTTTTATGTTTTTGGGACTTTTACTATATATATATATATATATATATATATATATATATATATATATATATTGTTAAAAATAAATCTAAAATAAAAAAATGGAACCCAAAACATTAAAACTTAAACCTTTTTATGATTTTTTAACATAT
The DNA here is from genome assembly GCA_000404065.3 of Pinus taeda. NCBI lineage: Eukaryota > Viridiplantae > Streptophyta > Pinopsida > Pinales > Pinaceae > Pinus > Pinus taeda. Next base: position 126,143 of record APFE031404265.1, on the reverse strand, counting down.
TTTTTTATTTTTTATTTTTAAATTTAAAATTTAAATAAAACAAACTAAAATTAAACTATAACTAAAAAACTATAAGCTAAATTAAAATCTGATCTAATATATGCAAAAGGGTGAAATTTATTAAATCTAAAATCTAAATAAATAAATTCTAAACAAAATCAAACGCATAATGCTTAACACATTAAAACCCAATGTAAACTAAGAATAAACTAGATCAAAAATGACTTAAACTAAACAAATAAAAAAAATTCCAAGGTCCTGAAAAACTTACGTTAACCTACCCAATCGAACCTTTTGTTTTTGCTATTGGTTTCTTTTTTTTTAATGTGTGCAGGTCTGGATACTCAACGGCAGAAGGCGAAGCAGGTGAGGCAGGTGAAGGGAGCCGACGTGGAGGACGAAAGCCAGACGCAAGTTCGATGGCAGGCTAGAGTAATGCGTGCAGGGATCAAAATGAGGATGCAGGCAGTGTAGGCAATGGCAACGGATGAGGAAATGGATTTGCGTGAACGCAGTAGCAGCGTGAGGAGCAGTGGTGGGGAGCTGCATTTGAAGGCAGCGTAGGGAGAAGTAATGCGATAGTTGGAAGAGCTAAACTTAGCAATATATTTCTCTTCTGTTTTTTCACTGTTTGCAGGTTGGAGCTGCATGCGTGAAACAGATGGACTGTAACAGATTTTGGAAACTTAGCTGCGTAGGAGGGAAATGCAGGTTTGATGCTTGAGGGTGAGGAAAAGACATAGATTGATGGAATGGAAGGGGTATGGAGCAGCGATCAAGGACAAAGCAGATATGACTGCGGAAAAAGAACGCAGATTTGGAGTAGCGGATAAGATGTGCGATTGGATGAAATTTTATGCAGGTCCAGGGCAGCGATGAAAGAGGAAAACGCAACAGAGAGGCAACACACAGCACGCAAGTGGCTTGCTGGACACAAGGAGAGAGGGAGCTGCGTGGAGTTGCCAGATTGCTAAGAAGAGGGAGAAGAGGCTACTAGTGGGAAAAAGTTGTGTGGAGGTGAGGCAGCGATCCCACACGTTGCTTTAAAAAAAAAATCTGTAAAATGAAACCCCAAGCAGCGGTAAAGAAATGGCTTGGAAAACCTTGAACCTCTTCAAAAAACTTAATTTAGAGATTAGCTACTTCAAACATGTCAATTTAACCCTTGTAAAACTTGTCGGATTTTTGAACCTTAAACAACAGAAACGCGCATCTACAAAAAAGTGATTCTGAAGCAAATATTCTTGCTAGCGCTGATCCTGAGGCCAGATCTTGCCCTCCAAGGCCTAGATCTGGCTTCAAACAAAAATTTCTCCTCAGACTTGCAACCTGAAAACAAACAACCAGAACCCGAAAATGCGAAAAATAAATGAAACCCTAAAAACCAGCTAAAAAATTATAACATTCACAGTTTAAAGGCTCTAAATAGCCAAATCTGTCATTATGCCACAGAAATATTTTCAAAATTTTAAATTTAATGTGAGGTACTTTAGAAAACCCTTCATGCATTCATAAAAAATTTCAAATGATAAGCCCGGGATCGAAACTGGTTGGGCTCTTTCAGAAAAAGCAATTCGGGAGTTGGTTGGTTCAGCCGAGAATTTCCCCTAACGCCCGGTAAACTCAAAACTAAAGATATCCTGCATAGCTTAAATCAACCATTAACATAGAAGGAAAAAACAACAAAGAAATTCAGATCAAATGGAGATACTTGCCATTATATTTCAGAAATGAAACTATCATTCAAACCCATTGATCAGACAAGATATTTGTGCCTAAATCAATCTTCATCAAGCTATTATTAATGGCTAAAAATAAAATTATGCAGAAAAATAAAACATCTTACAGCATTTTCAAAAGAGTAACACCAGCAAGATTTTCAATCCCAAAGTCTTTCTTTATTGCACAATAAATGACTACAAGAGAGCTTTCTTTAGCACACGACTCTAAGATTGAATCTCATCTCAAATGACCCTTGACACCCTATTTAAAGGAAAATTTCCCAATGGCTAGTTCGAGTGATCCATGTCAAAATAATCTCAACTGTCGATGAGGATCAAAATCTCTTTTAATCTCATCCGTCAAATTTTTAAATGCATTAAAAAATTAAAATTCTGCATTTATTTACTCAAAACTTTGACTTATTATTATTTTATTTTTATTTTCCAACTTTTTAATTTATTTTTTTTTTTCTTTTTTTTAGTTTTTTTTTTTAGTTTTTTAATTTCTTAATTTCTTAATTTATTTTTTATTATTTATATTTTTTATTTTTTTTATTTTTTCTATTTTTTTATTTTTATTTTTAAATGGATCCTCAAACTTAGCCTTTGAAAAAATCACCTAGGACCTAGGATTTAGGACTTATGAAGGGATTAAAACATTTTCTAACCCTCAAGACACTTTACATCATGACTTTTACAATTTTACATCTCAAGGGGGAAAACTCATTTGACATAGATCCTCATAAACCACCCAGTTCTACGACACAAACATAATCTAGTAGATCAACATGCTAGGATTCCCCTAAGATTCTAATGACAAAATTCATTCTGGCTTTGGGGTTAGGCTGAAGGAAAACTCTGTCGATCATGGATCTGTGAGACAAAAAACCTTCTGGAACATAGATTATCACTAGAAAATTAGATCCACCTAGGCAATTTACATACATGACTCAGATCTGCTAAGATTATTTACAATTTACACATGCAGACTCGGTTTACAACATAACATGATCAGGTCGACGATGACTGCCGAATGGCACGGACACATCGATCAAGCGTTATCCCTTTTGCGAAGAAAATGGGGTGTATTGCTACGGGTAGTTGACACGTAGTGGTCAACATCTGGCTCTACTTGGGGACACGTTGTTGCACTGTAGGAATGTGAAAATCCAGAATCTGCATCCACGCAACACAACAAAACATAAGTAGCGTCCATCCAAAAATCATCATATAACATTAAGCACAGGAAATATATAAGCTCTTCATTTATTAACTATCTACTAACATGAAAAGTAAATCTAATCCTAAAACATAAATGAAAACGCTGAAAAAACAAGGAGTAGGGTTAGAAATACAGAGGATGCCCCATGGCATCAGATGTGTTCAATGTAGTGTATACTAAGCATTTGTCTACTTTCAGTCAAATTTGTCGGTTGCTTATCAGATGTGCCATGTCCAGTTCTTCATATGGTAGGACTTTTCCCTATTCGAAAATCAAGCTTCTTGTGGCCGTCTGATGCATCAAATCTTTTTCTCATTTTCTTTTTCTTGCGTTTTTTCTTCGTGGCAGGCTGTATCACTGATGACGTGGAGCTTTCTACTTCAAAGCTCTCAGATGAAGTATGTAAGTTATGCGTGACATGTCTTTCTTCATTCTACATTTGCCCTGTCAAGGATGATGGACCAATCTCACAGGTGCCATGAGTTATAACTTGATCTTCAACCACTGGTGGATTAACCGTATGAGCATCAATCTGATTATTATTTTCCCTTTTATCTAGGTTACCTTCAATTATCCACTTTTCAATGGAACAAAGGACCTCATAATATGATGGAGCTTGCTGTAACAGATAAGGAGGCCCCTGATCTATTGATGTTCCCTGGTTTCTTTCATCCTCTGACCATTGTTGAAATTTCTGAACCTGTATTTTAATGTCATCTATTTGACTAGAGTGTTCAACCTTCATAGCAGTGATTTCCCTGGCATGGTCTTTTTCCATGGTCAATAACTTATTCTGAAGACATATCTGATTAGCTTCCATATCTTTTATTACTTTATTGTCCTTTTCCTTTATGGTCATCAAGCAATGCTGCATAGAGTTTATCTCTTTCTTATGATTTGCTTGCATGGTCGTCATATTTTCCTCTAAGCCTGATAACTTGCTTTGCATAAAACTAATTTTTGTGTCATGATTAGTCTTCATGGCCTCAATTTCCTTAGCATGTTGATTTTGCATGTCGGTTATGTAATCAAAGTGTTTAATTTTCATGATCTCCATCTCCTTATTACGTTTTTCCAGGTGGGTGCATAAAGTTCTCACATCATTGGCGTAATTAGTTTGATTGATCTCCATATTTTTTACCAACCGCATTAGTTCTTGTATAATTTGCTTCTGATCTTCCTTTTCATTGTCGACACTGACTTTATAATATGTCCCTACTTTTCCACCATCATGGATTTGATCTGCGATGGTACAGGTGGATGCCACATTCTGATATGAAGAATTGTCTTGAAATCTTTCATCGACAACTAGACCTTTTACAAGATTACTTTCATTCTGTTGCACAATTTTAGGGGCACAAGGAGAGCTATCTGGATCACCATATCTATCTTTAAAAGCATCACCAATGTCTTGTAAAGAAGTGAAAGAATCTTCAGGACAATTATTAAACCAGTTCAAAGCATCACCCTCTAAAGAACAGACAAATAGACGCATTTTGACATCTTCATGATTATATTGAGGAAGTCTACAATATATGATCATTATACAAGTAAACTTGTTTAAATGCTTTCTAACAACGACTGAATCACCACCTAAGAACAAAAGTAATTTAGAAATGGCCTCTTCCGGAAAATCATGGAGATCATCAGTAAAATGAAATGTTTTAAACGAATAATCCATGATGAATAACGAGGGACCAAATGGATGATAGAACAAGATCTCTGCTCAAGAAAATCAATAGATGAAAGAAGTGAAGTCGCCACTTGAACAATGAATCCAATTCTAGGATCTAAAAAGCAACCAACAAGCAGATATGAGGGAGGCTTCTTGCCTGGGAAAAATAAAAGAAATAAAATGGAGTCGCCACCCAAACAAGAAACGAACTGAAGAGAAGCTGATATGAAAAATAAAGCGACGAAAAGATCCAAATGATGCCAAAAAATGTTGACTCTGCCAGCGCAAATGAGAGATGAGAAATATGAAAGAATGATGCATGTCGAATAAACCAAGGACAGAAAAAACTCTATCCCCAGCAACGGCGCCAAAAAATGTTGTTGTTGCCGGCTCAAATGAATGCTAAAAAGATGAACGATGAATGATGAAAAGTCATTGAAACACCGAGAATAAAGTATCCCCGGCAACGACGCCAAAAAATGTTGTCGCACAGATTGTCACGACAACGCTCAAACCGGGGGTTCTCACCCTGATCCCCGATCCCTCCGTTTAAGCCGTCTCCCAAGGCTAAGGGAAGTAGACCCTATGGGATAAAGGAAGACCAATTGTGGAACAGTTGGGTTGGGAGACACAGCAAGGAAGAACAAACACTTGATTGATTTAAAAATTAATGTACCAATGCCTTATGGAGTTAATGATTAAATGATTATTTATTAAATGTTGCAGAAATATGAACCTTGTAAAACAATCATTTATCAACGAATAACCCAAGCCATGCAAGATGTTCAATAAATGTACAATGCTTTAACAATGTTCCAGCAATTAAACTTCAAGAAAAACCAAATGCTTTAAATGATCATAAAATTTAAATGCTCACCAGTTACCACTTTCATATAGTTAACTTTAAATAAACATTTAAGTGCATTTAACTATAGAGAAGTGGAACATAGATACCACAAAAATCACCAAAAATGAATTTTCAATTTTTAGTTAAGCTTTAAAAAAAAAAAAATTAAATAATATATTTTTTCATATTTTATGAGATTTTTCCTTTTTTATATTTTTTTATTTTTAAATAAAATACTAAGATTTAAGATAAAACAAAACTAATATCTAAAAATCTAAACTATAAAACAAAACTCAAAAAAAAAAGCCTAAGGACTAACTTTTTATATTTTTTGGGATTTTTTACTCTATATATATATATATATATATATATATATATTTGCTAAAAATAAAATCTAAAATAAAAAAAATGGAACCCAAAACATTAAGACTTTAAACCTTTTTATGATTTTTTAATATATTTTTTATTTTTTTATTTTTTATTTAAATTTAAAATTTAAATAAAACAAACTAAAATTAAACTATAACTAAAATACTATAAGCTAAATTAAAACCTGATCTAATATATGCAAAAAGGTGAAATTTATTAAATCTAAATCTAAATAAATAAATTCGAAACAAAATCAAACACATAATGCTTAACACATTAAAACCCAACGTAAACTAAGAATAAACTATATTAAAAAAAAAAAAAATCCAAGGTCCTAAAATAATACAAATAAAAAAAAAAAAATCCAAGGTCCTAAAAAACTTACGTTAACCTACCCAATCGAACCTTTTGATTTTGCTGCTGCTTCTTTTTTAATGTGTGCAGGACTAGATACTCGACGGCAGAAGGCGGAGCAGGTGAAGCAGGTGAAGGTAGCCAAGGTAGAGGTAGAAATCCAGACTCAAGTTCGATGGGAGGCTAGAGTAATGCGTGCAGGGATCAGAATGAGGATGCGGGCAGTGTAGGCAATGGCAGCGGATGAGGAAATGGATTTGCGTGAAGGCAGTGGCAACGTGAGGAGCAGTGGTGGGGAGCTACGTTTGAAGGCAGCATAGGGAGAAGTAATGCGATAGTTGGAAGCGCTGAATTGAGCGATATATTTCTCTTCTGTTTTTTCACTGTTTGCAGGTTGGAGCAGCAAACGTGAAACAGATGGACCGTAAGGGATTTTGGAAACTTAGCTGCGTAGGAGGGAAATGCAGGTTAGTTGCGTGAAGGTGAGGAAAAGACGCAGATCGATGGAATGGAAGGGGTATGGAGTAACGTTGAGGGATGAAGCAGAAATGACTGCGGAAAAAGAACGCAGATTTGGAGCAATGGATAAGATGTGCGATTGAATGAAATTTTATGCAGGTCCAGGGCAGCGATGAAAGAGGAAAACACAGCAGAGAGGCAACACGCAGCACACGTAGGTGGCTTGCTAGACACAGGGAGAGAGGGAGCTACGTGGAGTTGCCAAATTGCAGAGAAGAGCGAGAAGACGCTGCTAGTGGGAAAAAGCTGCGTGGAGGTGAGGCAGCAATCCCACAAGCTGCTTACAACAACAACAACAACAAAAAATTCTGTAAAATGAAACCCCAGGCAATAGCAAAGAAATCGCTTGGAAAACCTTGAACCTATTCAGAAAACTTAATTTAGAAATCAGCTGCTTCAGACTTGTCGATTTAACCCTCATAAAAATTTATCGGATTTTTGAACTTTTAAACAACAGAAACGTGCACCTGCAAAAAAGTGTTTCTGAAACAAATATTCTTGCTAGCACTGATCCTGAGGCCAGATCTTACCCTCCAGGGCCTAGATCTGGCTTCAAACAAAAATTTCTCCTCAGACCTGCAACCTGAAAACAAACAACCATAACCTGAAAATGCAAAAAATAAATAAAGCCCTAAAAACCCTAAGAACCAGCTAAATAATTACAATATTCACAGTTTAAAGGCTCTAAATAGCCAGATCTGTCATTATGCCACAGAAATATTTTCAGAATTTTAAATTTAATATGAGGTACTTCAGAAAACCCTTCATGCATTCATAAAAAATTTCAAATGATAAGCCCGGGATCAAAACTGGCTAGGCTCTTTCAGAAACGCAATCCGGGAGTTGGTTGGTTCAACCGAGAACTTCCCCTAACGCCCGGTAAACTCAAAACTAAAGATATCCTTCACAGCTTAAATCAACCATCAACATAGAGGGAGAAAACAACAGAGAAATTCAGATCAAATGGAGATACCTGCCATTATATTTCAGAAATTAAACTATCATTCAAACCCCATTGATTAGACAAGATACTTGTGCCTAAATCAATCTTCATCAAGCTATTATCAATGGCTGAAAATAAAATTATGCAGAAAAATAAAACATCTTACAACATTTCCATAAGAGTAACACCAGCAAGATTTTCAACCCCAAAGTCTTTCTTTATTACACAAAAAATGACTACAAGAGAGCTTTCTTTAGCACACGACTCTAAGATCGAATCTCATCTCAAATGAACCCTGACACCCTATTTAAAGGAAAATTTTCCAACCGCTAGTTCGAGTGATCCATGTCAAAATGATCTCGACCGTCGATGAAAATCAAAATCTCTTTTAAGCTCATCGGTCAAATTTTTAAATGCATTAAAAAATTAAAATTCTACATTTATTTACTCAAAACTTTGACTTATTATTTTATT
>APFE031404265.1:69771-108417 GCA_000404065.3 Pinus taeda | reverse complement strand
TCTTAAACCCACAATATTTTTATGATAAGAGCAAATTTAATGAGGATGGGGAGGTTGGCAGAGGACTTATAACATGCGTGGAAAGGTGCTTCCCTGATCCAGAACAACAAAGTCGTGTCTTTTCCCAACTACAAGATTATAGGGCACCATCTAAATTGTTTGCCTATACCAATGCTATAAGACCAAGGTTTAAGATGTTGCCAAGTACCCAGCTTGAAGGCTTCATCAATTCATTAAATTTGTTTAAACTTTATTTTGTATGTTAAATGTTTTATTAAATTTTCTTTTCTTTTTAAGATTTTACTATTTACTAATTTAGTACTTCTAGTCTTCTACTCACAAACCCTTACCACTTGCTAGGTCTTTGGTGGCAAAACTTTGGTAGTGATACGCCAGGTTTGAAGAAATTTGCCATTCGAATCTTAAACCAAGCTTGCAGTGCTTCAGGTTGTGAACGCAACTGGAGCATGTTTGAGAAAATACATTCTAAGAAGCGCAACCGATTGACACAAAAACGCTTGAATGACCTTGTATTTGTCCATTACAATCTACGACTCCGCAACAAACAAATACAAGGTGGGATTCGAGAGCTTGAATTTGAAGGTTTCATAATCTAGTTCGTACTTTAAAAGTTTATAGTTTAAAGTTTAAACTTTTAAAGTTCAAACTTCAAACTTCAAAGTGAAATTTTAATTCACATTTCAATGTCTCATGACAGGTATGGATCATTCACCAATCGACCTTGAAGAGATAGATTTACAAGCTACAAATGCAGCAGACTGGGTTCAATTAGATGAGCCTCCTCTTTTAAGCCTTCATGACTTGGAGAACTTTGAGAGTCAAGCAAGCGAAGGAGTGGAAGGAATCGCTTCTAGTTCTCACTCTTAAGAGTCTTAGACTCTTAGTTGCTGATTTTTCTCTGATTAGTATGCAGTTTTTAACTTTTTTGTAAACTTTTAGAAGCATATGCTTCTAAGGACTCAAGACTCAGTGCTTTGGATCATGTGTGGACTCATAACATATATGAGATACTTATTTATTCATGATATTTTGGACATCTATTGATATTATGCATCGTTTGGACATGCCTTTACCCAATATTAATGAAAAATGGTTTTTTTAATTCAATATATGTGTATATTTTTATTTAATGAATTCAACGATTTTTTCCCGATTTTTTCCCGATCCGATTAAAACTCTTCACTCTTTTGCCTCGCCGATTTATTGCCGATTCCGAGTCTGGTAACATTGCTTTAAACCGTGAAAACTTTAATTATTTAGCTAGTTTTACGGTTTTCAATTTTGTTTTTTGCATATTTTGTTTCTGGGTGTTTATTTTTGTCATTGCAGGTTGCAGATCTGAAGATGAGGTTCAATCTTGAAGCCAGATCTAGGCCCTGCAAGGTAAGATCTAGCCTCAGGATCATCTCTAGCAAGAATATTTGCTTCAGAACTAGTTTTATGCAGGTGTACATTTCTGTTGCTCAAGGTTTTGAAAATCCGGAAAAATTTTATAAGGGTTCACAGGATTTAAAATTTGTTTTAAGTTTTCTGGAGAAATTCAAGGGTTTCCAAAGCATCTTTGTTACAGGAATTTTTTCAAAAAAAATTTAGTTTTTTTTAGTAAGTTGTGATTGCTTGATTGTTGCCAGCAAACCCTCTGGCAGCCTCAATTTTCTAACAAGGACGTTTTCCCCATCAAACTCGCCTCACCACGCTGCTACGGCTTCATTCCAGCTCTACGTTGCCTCTCCACTTGATCCATGCATTCCTCACGCACAGCTCAGCTCCTTGCGTCCAACCTGCAAGCAGATCCTTAGCATTGTCGCTGCTCCACCTCACAGCCACCACTCCTAGCTCAGGGATTTCTCCCTTTCATTCATCGTGGTTGCCTACATAACCTCACTGCCTTTATCGCAGTCCTTTCTCCCAGCGTTCTTCCACTGTCCGTCCACCCGCAAAAGTAAAGAAAGAGCCTTCAAGCACGCAACACATTTCTCTCACTTGCGCATTACCTATCCGTTGCCCAAGCTCATCCATCATTGCCTGCCCCACGCAACCATTGATTTAACCCTCTCTCCACGCAGCTGCATACAACCTCAATCATCCTACGTAGCTCTCACTACGTGTTTGTTACTGGCCAACCCTCTGTTGTTGCCATATCCAATCATTTCCAAGACATCTCTGCGATTGAGCATCTGCCCAGCTCTTCGCTCCTCCTTCCTTATCCACAGATTTGCCATCACACGTCTCTACCCTTCTATCGTCCTTCATTGTTGCAGCTCCATCTCCACGCTGCCATCACCTTCTTCGACAGACCCAGCTCTCTCACGCTACCTTGCCCTCCTCTCTCGACCTGCTACTTCCGTGGATCCGCTCCCATTTCCTCTGTTGCATCTCCATTAACAATCAACCCGCAGCGCTCAATTCTCCTCATCCGCATGTTGTTCCTCTGTTGGCCATCACCTGCATACGCACAACACAAAAAAACAGTGAAACGACATGCGTGGGTAAGATTTGGGGTCACCGCATTTTAACATTCGATTTTTTCTTCTTTCGTTTTCATGGTTAGGGTTATGTTAATATGTATTCTCATCATATGCATTAGTTTAGCTAAGGTGTATATATTTTTTGTTTCATTAAAATTAAATTTAGTTTAGGTTTAATTATATTTTATTTTATTTTCTATTTCATTTAGTTTAGTTTAGTTTTCATTTAGCTTTGTTCTATTTTGAACTTGATTTTAAATTTTATTTGATTTTTGAATTTTAAATTTCAAAAATCATAAACTAAAAAATATATATATAAAATATAAAAAGGCATAAAGGAGTCCCTTTTAAGGTTTTTTGATTAGCCTTTAGTTTAGCCTTAGATTTTAATTTTAGTTTTTGTTATATTTTAATTTTAAATTAGAACTTATATCAATAAAAAAAAATAAAAAAATTTAAAATATAAAAATCATAAAAGGTATTTTTTTTTTGTCAGTTTTGGTTTGGTTTATTTTAAATTTAGTTTTTATTTTGTTAAAAATAAAAAAATAAAAAAATTGAAATATTTTGTCACATTTAGTCTTGGCATATTCACTCAAATATTTGTCACATTTACAATTTTGGTGTATCTTTTCTGCTAAGGCTAAAAATTTTGATGTGGGATTAATATTTATCATTTTTATATAGTTAAATGTGCTTAAATTTTATCTGAAGTTTAGCTATCTGAAAGTGGTGAATCATTTTATGAACTAGTTAGCATTTGAATTTCATTGTTGAATAATGAATTTTGATACTTTGAAGTTTAATTGCTAGAGCTCTATGCATCTTTTGAATATCTTACATCTGGTGAAATTAATCATTGCTTGGATTATATAATGCTCGTTACATGTTAGATATTTTGTAAATATTTTCAAACAATCATTAAATTACTTCATAAGCAGCAGCAGCTAATTAATTACTTGGTTTTCATTAACTCCATAAGGCACTAGTCTTAAGCATTTAAAGATCTAATCAAATTCTAAAATTGATCAAGTGCTTGTTTCCCCCTATTGTGTCTCCCAAGCCAGCTGATTCCCAGTTGGTCTTCCTTTATCCCATAGGGTCTACCTCCCTTAGCCTGCTTCAGGGAGACGGCGTAAACAGAGAGATCAGGGATTAGTGTGACAGCCCCTGGTCTGAGCGTTGTCGCACTGCCTAAACAATCTGTGTGACAACATTTTTGGTGCTGTTGCCGGGGATCGATTATTCTCGGCATTTCAACAACATTTCCCCATCATCCTTCTCTTTTCTCATCTTTTCATTTAAGACGGCAACGACAACATTTTTTGGCACCGTTGTGGAAGATAGAGTTTTTCTGTCCTCGGTTTATTCGACATTCATCATTTAGCTTTCATCTTTCTATCATTCATTTGAGCCGACAAAGTCAACATTTTTTGGCATCATCTGATCTCTTCCGCCATTCATTAGCCTATCAAACAGCCAACGTTTTTTGGCATCATTTGATCTTTTCATCATACTATCTTTCGTCATATCGTTTAATCGTACCTTTAGCACCTAGACTTCTCAGTCCGTTTCTTGTTTGGGTGGCGACTCCAATTCTTTTCATTTATTTTTCCCACACAAGAAGCTTTCGTTATACCTGGTTGTTTGTTGCCTTTTGGATCCTAGAGTAAGATTCATGTTCAAGTGGCGACTCCACTTTTTCATCTCTTAATCTTCTTGAGTAGATATCTCTCTCTATCATCCATTTGGTCCCTCATTATTTCTCATGGATTATTCGTTTACCCCGTGTCATTTTACTGATGTTCTCCATGATATTCCGAAGATGGCCATTTCTAAATTGTCTTTGTTCTCGGGTGGTGATTCAGTCGTTGTTATAAAGCATCTACGCAGTTTTTCTCGTATAATGTTCATATATTGTAGACCTCCTGAGTATAATCATGAAGATCTCAAAATGCGTCTTTTTGTCTTTTCTTTAGAGGGTGATGCTTTGAATTGGTTTAATAATTGTCCTAAAGATTCTTTCACTTCTTTACAAAATATTGTCAATGCTTTTAAAGATAGATATGGTTATCAAGATAGCTCGCCTTGTGCCCCTAAAATTGTGCAACAGAATGAAAGTAACCTTATGAAGGGTCCAGTCGTCGATGAAAGATTTCAAGACAATTCTTCATATCAGAATGTGCCATCCATCTATATTATTGCGGATCAAATCCATGATAGTGGAAAAGCAGAGACAAATTGTAAAATCATGTCGACAATGAAAGGGAAAATCATAAGCAAATTATAGAAGAACTATTGTGGTTGGTAAAAAAAAATATGGAGATAAATCAACAAAAATTTGTAATTGATTATGCCAATGATATGAGAACTTTATACACCTACCTTGAAAAGCAAGATAAGGAAATGGAAACCATGAAAGCTGATCATGATAAAGAAATTAATTATATGCAAACCAAGTTATTAACTATGGATGAAGAAATGACTATCATGACATTCGATTATAATAATCAGTTGGCTACCATGCAAGCAAATCATTAGAAAGAGATAAACTCTATGCAACATTGCTTGATGACCATAAAGGAAAAGAACGATAAAATAATAAAAGATATGGAAGAAGACCATGCCTAGGAAATCAGTGCTATGAAGGTTGAACACTCTAGCCAGATGGATGCCATTACAATACAGGTACAAAAATTTCAACAGCGGTCAGAGGATGAAAGAAACCAGGAAATATCGACAAATTAGAAGCCTCCTTATTTGATGCAACAAGCTCCATCTTTTGATGAGGAGGTCATTGGTTCAATTGAAAGGTGGTTAATTGAAGGTGACCCAGATAAAATTGAGAACAGTAAAAAGATCAGATGCAAAATGAAGAAAGACATGTCACACATATCTTACATACTTCATCTGAGGGATCTGAAGCAGAATGTTCCGCAAAGAAAAAACACAAGAGAAAGAGAACGAGAAGGCAATTTGATGCATCAGATAGCCATAAGCAGCTTGATTCTCAGATAGGCAAAAGTCCTACCGTATGCAAAATTGGCCATGGCACATCCGAGAAGCAGCCGACAGATTTGCCTGAAAGCAAACAAATGCTCAGTATACACTATATTAAACGCATCTAATGCCATGGGGCATCTGTATTTCTAACCCTACTCCTTGTCTTTTCAGCGTTTCGTTTCTGTTTTAGGATTAAATTTACTTTTCATGTTACTAGATAGTTAATAAATGAAGAGCTTATATATTTCCTGTGCTTAATGTTATGTGATGATTTTTGGATGGACGCTACTTATGTTTTATTGTGTGTTGCATGGATGCAGATTCTGGATTCTCACATTCCTACAGTGCAGCAACATGTCCCCAAGTAGAGCCAGATGTTGAACACTACGTGTCAACTACACCTAAAACACCCCCTTTTTATCGCAAAAGGGAGAGCACCTGATTTACTTTTCATGTTACTAGATAGTTAATAAATGAAGAGCTTATATATTTCCTGTGCTTAATGTTATGTGATGATTTTTGGATGGACGCTACTTATGTTTTATTGTGTGTTGCATGGATGCAGATTCTGGATTCTCACATTCCTACAGTGCAGCAACATGTCCCCAAGTAGAGCCAGATGTTGAACACTACGTGTCAACTACACCTAAAACACCCCCTTTTTATCGCAAAAGGGAGAGCACCTGATCAACGTGTCTGTGCCATTCAACTGTCATCATCAACCCAATCATGTTATGTTGTAAACCTAGTCTGCATGTGTAAATTGTAAATAATCTTAGCAGAGTTGTGTCATGTATGTATTTGCCTAGGTAAACCTAATCTTCTAGTAATGATCTACGTTCCGGAAGGTTTTTTGTCTCACCGACCCATGGTCAGCAGAGTTTTCCTTCAGCCTAACTCCAAAGCCGGAATGGATTTTGTCATTAGAATCTTAGGGGAGTTCTAGTGTGTTAGATCGAGTCTATGTAAAAGTGATTTGGATAATCCTAACTATCTGGTTAGGTTATTACAAATTGCTTGATTTGCTAGATTATATTTGTGTCGCAGAACTGGGTGGTCTATGAGGGTCTATGTGAAATGGGTTTTCCCCCTTGAGATGTAAAAATGTAAAATTCATGATGTAAAGTGTCTTAAGGGTTGGAAAATGTTTTATCCCCTCATAAGTCCTAAGTCTTAGGTCCTAGGTAATTTTTTCCAAAGGCTAAGTTCGAGGATCCAATAAAAATAATAAAAAATATAAATAATAAAAAAAATTAATTAATTAACTAATTAATTAGAAAAGTTTTTAAATTTTAAAAATTAAATAAAAAATAATAGAATAATACAAGTCAAAGTTTTGAGGAAATAAATGCAAATTTTTAATTTTTTAATATATTAAAATGCATTTAAAATTTCGACGGATGATATTAAAAAAGATTTTGATCCTCATCGACAATCCAGATCACTTTGACATGGATCACTCGAACTAGCCGTTGGGAAATTTTTCTTTAAATAGGGTGTCAGGGGTCATTTGAGATCATTCGATCTATGAGTCTTGTGCTAAAGAAAGCTCTCTTGTAGTCATTTTTCATGTGCAATAAAGAAAGACTTTGGGGTTGAAATCTTGCTGGTGTTACTTTTCCAGAAATGTTGTAAGATGTTTTATTTCTGTGCATGATTTTAGTTTCAGCCATTGATGATAGCTTTATGAAGAGTGATTTTAAACATAAGTATCTTGTTTAGTCGTTAGGGTTTGAATGGTAGTTAAATTTCTGAATATGATGGCAAGTATCTCCATTAGATCTGGATTTTAGTGTCGTTTTCTCCCTCTTTGTTAATGGTGGAATTAAGTTGTGCAAGAAATCCTTGATTTTGAGTTTATTGGGCATTCGAGAAAGTTCTCAGCCGAACCAGCCAACTCCCGAATTGCATTTTCTTAAGAGCCCAACTGGTTTTGATCCTGCGCTTATCACTAGAATTTCTGTTGTGGATGCATGAAGGGTTTTCTAAAGCACCTCATATCAAACTTAAATCTTACATAGAAACAAACAAAAAAAACCTATGGCATACTAACAAATCTGGCTATTTAGAGCCTTTAAACTGTGAATATTGTAATTATTTAGCTGGTTTTAGGGTTTTTAATTTTGTTTTTTGCATATTTTGTTTCTGGGTGTTTGTTTTTGTCATTGCAGGTTGCAGATCTGAATGTGAGGTTCAATCTTGAAGCCAAATCTAGGCCCTGGAGGGTAAGATCTGGCCTCAAGATCAGCTCTAACAGGAATATTTGCTTTAGAACCAGTTTTATGCAGGTGTACGTTTCTGTTGTTCAAGGGTTTGAAAATTCGGAAAAAATTTATATGGGTTGACAGGATTTAAAATTTGTTTTAAGTTTTCTGGAGAAATTCAAGGGTTTCCAAGGCATCTTTATTACAGGAATTTTTTCAAAATTTTTTTAGTAAGCTGTGATTGCTTCATTGCTGCCAGCAAACCCTCTGGCAGCCTCAATTTTCCCGCAAGGACGTTTTCCCCATCAAACTCGCTTCACCATGTTGTTGCGGCTTCATTGCAGCTCTACACTGCCTCTCCACCTGATCCACGCATTCCTCACGCACTGCTCAGCTCCCTGCGTCCAACCTGCAAGCAGATCCTCAGCATTGCCACTGCTCCACCTCACAGCCACCACTCCTAGCTCAGGCATTTCTCCCTTTCATTCATCATCATTGCCTACGTAAGCTCACTGCCTTCATCGTAGTCCTTTCTCCCAGCATTCTTCAATTGTCTGTCCACCTGCAAAAGCAAAGAAAGAGCCTTCAAGCACGCAGCACATTTCTCTCACCTGCGCGTTGCCTATCCATTGCCCAAGCTCATCCATTGTTGCCTGCCCAATGCAACCATTGATTTAACCCTCTCTCCACGCAGCTGCATACAACCTCAATCATCCTACGTAGCTCTCACTACGCCTTCCTTACTGGCCAACCCTCTGTTGCTGCCATATCCAATCATTTCCAAGACATCTCTGCCATTGAGCATCTGCCCAGCTCTTCGCTCCTCCTTCCTTATCCACAGATTTGCCATCACGCGTCTCTACCCTTCTCTCGTCCTTCATTGTTGCAGCTCCATCTCCATGCTGCCATCACCTTCTTCCGCAGACCCAGCTCTCTCACGCTGCCTCGCCCTCCTCTCTCGACCTGCTACTTCCGTGGATCCGCTCCCATTTCCTTTGCGGCATCTCCATTAACAATCAACCCGCAGCTCTAAATTCTCCTCATCCACATGTTGTTCCTCCGTTAGCCATCACCTGCATACGCACAACAAAAAAACAGTGAAACGACATGCGTGGGTAAAATTTGGGGTCAACGCATTTTAACATTCGATTTTTTCTTCTTTCGTTTTCATGGTTAGGGTTATGTTCATATGTATTCTCATTATATGCGTTGGTTTAGCTAGGGTGTGTATTTTTGTTTCATTAAAATTAAATTTAGTTTAGGTTTAATTATATTTTATTTTATTTTCTATTTCATTTAGTTTAGTTTAGTTTTCAGTTAGCTTTGTTCTATTTTGATCTTGAATTTAAATTTTATTTGATTTTGATTTTAAAATTTCAAAAATCATAATAAAAAAACATATATATAAAAGTATAGAAAATATAAAAAAGGCATAAGGGAGTTCCTTTTAGGTTTTTTGATTAGGCTTTAGTTTAGATTAGATTTTAATTTTAGTTTTGTTATATTTTAATTTTAAATTTAGAACTTTATATTCATAAAAAATATAAAAATTTATAAATTATAAAATCATAAAAAGTTTGGTTTGGTTTGGTTTTATTTTAGAATTTAGTTTTTATTTTGTCAAAAATAAAAAACTTCAAAATATTTTGTCACACTTAGTCCTGGCATATTCACTCAAAGATTTGTCACATTTACAATTTTGGTGTATCTTTTCTGCTAAGGCTAAAAATTTTAATGTGGGATTAATATTTGTCATTTTTATATAGTTAAATGCGCTTAAATTTTATATGAAAATTAGCTATCTAAAAGTGGTGAATCATTTTATGAATTGGTTAGCATTTGAATTCATGGATGAATAATGAATTTTGATCCTTCGAAGTTTAATTGCTAGAGCTTTGTGCATCTTTTGAATATCTTACATCTGGTGAAATTAATCATTGCTTGGATTATATAATGCTCGTTACATGTTGGATATTTTGTAAATATTTTCAAGCAATCATTAAATTACTTCATAAGCAACAACAGCTAATTAATTACTTGGTTTTCATTAACTCCATAAGGCACTGGTCTTGAGCATTTAAAGATCTAATCAAATTCTAAAATTGATCAAGTGCTTGTTTCCCCTTGTTGTGTCTCCCAAGCCAGTTGATTCCCAGTTGGTCTTCCTTTATCCCATAGGGTCTACCCCCCTTTGCCTGCTTCAGGGAGACGGCTTAAACGATGAGATCGAGGATCAGGGTGACAACCCCCGGTCTGAGCGTTGTTGCGCTGCCTAGACAATCTGTGCGACAACACAACTTCCATAGCCTATTCCCACTCAGGTATACCTTTAGCCTCTAAATAGGTTTGAGGCTCAAAAACATTGTGTAGGTTATCCATAAGAGCAAAATTTACTATAGGTTGTTGTTTGCTCTTATTTCTGGAAGTTCTACCTTCAAGGAGCTCATTATCCCGAAGATCACCAATAGTTTTAGCCCACCATTTAGGCCGGAAAGTAGAAGAACCAATATCTAGAGTAGGTGGAGGAGGCTCAGGAACAACAAGAGCAGCGAGAGGAGGATAATTTTCCGGAGGGAACTTAGGTAGTGCATCATCAAATACTCATGTTACAACATCCCTCCCATTAGGTGGACCTAACAGAAGAAGAACACTGTTAGGCTAATCCTCATAACACTGCTCAGAAGGAGGACACTGAAAGAACCCTCTGTCTTCATCAAATACTACATCCCGACTGAAGATAAGACGATCAGTGTCTATATCTATTAGCCTATAGGCCTTGTGGTGATCACTGTACCCTTTCATCATGAGTTTCTGGCTTTTGGAATCCAACATAGAGCGCTTAGCAGTTAGAATCCAAACATATGCAACCGAGCCAAACACATTGAGGTGACTGATCTTAGGTTTACAACCAGACCAAACCTCTTCTGGAGTTTTCCACTTAAGAGCCTGAGTAGGTGATCGGTTAAGATAGACGCAGTGTTGAAAAATGTGCAACAAGAAATGATAAATTTAGAAAGTGCTAAAAATAGCACTGCTAAAAAAAGCAGTTTGGGTATTAGTGCTGGATTGGGCAACAGGGAATGAAAAATGTAAGTGCTAAAAATAGAAGTTCTATTTTTAGCAGTTCTGGTTGGATTCCTATTTTTAGGCAGTCCCTGGTCTAAAATAGGAAGTAAAATTCGAATTTGGTCTTACCATCAGTTTGAATATTAATTAATTAATTCAGTTTGAGTTAATTAGTTAATGAAAATCAAACTTGAAGTCTTTGTGAGAACATGCAATAATTTCTCCACTGATTGAGGAATTAAGGATGAGTTCTATATTGAGAGGATCAGTTGACTTAGTTTAACTTAGTCAAATTCAATTAGATTAATTTAACAAGTAAAATTAATGAGATACAGTTTGTTGATGCTTGCATGCATGTGACAACTGTTATTTTCAGATAACTATGTATTCACTCGTGGATAACTAATGCATGTCAATTCTATCAGAGACCCAGTTTAGATTAGAGAAGGGACAGTGTACTATCAGTTGGATGAATATTTTTCCTATAAAGGAAGCTCATCCATGATGAGGATTTATCTCCTTCAGGTTTGTGCAGTTAGATCCAAGGTTAGTGAGTGTGTGAAGAGGCCAATACACACAAGTGGCAGCACTGGACGCCAAGAAAAACTGCACAAGGAAATATGAGGCT
Organism: Pinus taeda; assembly: GCA_000404065.3. Classification (NCBI taxonomy): domain Eukaryota; kingdom Viridiplantae; phylum Streptophyta; class Pinopsida; order Pinales; family Pinaceae; genus Pinus; species Pinus taeda. The sequence goes on along the minus strand of APFE031404265.1, from coordinate 97,027 downwards.
TGGAGGGCAGAGGAGAAGGTTTGTGAGAAGCCTTTGACTGTCTATGGGCAGCAGGGGGATTGTACTGAGAGCTGGATAGCTTCTGAGCTAAGGCTTTGTGTAATCCGGACTATATTTCCACTTGTATGATAATACAGAGATGGGGTTTTAGGCTGGTGCTTTCCCCTGATTATATCTTCTTTGTTATGTATGTTTGATTTCTCCATATTAATTATATGTGTTCTTATTGATGTTGCTCATGTTCAATTAAGTTTCCGCTAAATTGTTTGTAGAAGTAGATCAAGTGTTTTGCTTTAATACATTGCATTACTAGGTGATCTACAATGAGAACTTCTACATGGTATCAGAGCTAGCTGATTTGTAGAAAAAGTTCTACATGGTATCAGATCTAGCTGATTTGTAGGAAAAATTCTACAAGCAGTAAACACTGCTTCAGCCCAAAATTTGTTTGGAACACTCTTGTGCTGTAGCATGGAACGAGCCATTTCAACAATCGTACGGTTGCGACGTTCGACAACACTGTTCTGCTGAGGAGTGTAGAGTGTAGTTAATTGGCGTTTGATGCCATGGGTATCACAAAAGCTGGAGAAAGCAGAAGAACAAATCCCCCCCCCCCCCGTTATCTATCTTAAGAGTTATGATATTACAGCCAAATTCTTTTTCAACCAAGGACTTAAACTTCTGAAAGATACTAAATACATCAGATTTATGTTTTAGAAATTACACCCACATCTTTCTATTGAAATCATCGACAATAAGCAAAAAATATTTGCAACCAGTAATTGAAGATGTATTCATAGGACCACAAATATCAGCATGAATTAATTAGAGTACCTTAGATGTGCGCCAAGATCCTCCATCCTTGGATGAAGATCGATGTTGCTTGCCAACTTGACAAGCGTCGCACATTCCCAAATGCTAAGTCTGAATATCAGGTAACCCTGACAAAAGTCCCTCCCGAGATAGCTGAGAGAGATACTGAATGTTTAGATGCCCATATCTCTAATGCCACAGAGTGCTGATGGGAGAAACATGAGATGCTAGAGCCACTTCTAATAAATCACTAGTGTCAAGAAGCCTGTATAGGCCATGATCTTCTAGGCCAACAACAACCGTAAGACGAGTTTCCCTGTCAATAATGGAGCACTTGTGCACACTGAACACCACATCAAGCTGAGGAGAGTTCCTCATAATCTGGCTGACAGACAGCAAATTAATTTCCATACCAGGAACATAGTACACATTCAGGAAGATGAGTGTGCGCCCATCTGACTAGATCTGACCTATACCTCTGCCAACCACTGTGTACTCTTCACCTCCGCCAAATACCATAGAATCACTGAAAGATGAGAAGTCAGTAAACCAGTCACGCCTGTGAGAGAAATGACGTGATGCACCAGAGTCAATATACCAGGCAGAAGATGGGGCATGATCTGAGGACTTTTTAGTCATAAAGGCGTAAAAGGCATATTCCTTCTGCTAGGAATGTTCTGCAACATTCGCTTTCTGATGAGACAGTGGTGGAGACAGATACGGAGGTGACTGGGAATGCCCCACCAATGTTGAAGTCGGGGAACATATCAAAGATCTGTCGGGGGAACTCGAACTCACGACAAAAGAAACATGCAGCGCCGTACTACTTGGATTACCGCTGGGAGATGAAAGCCCTGGAAACATGCGGAGTTGCTGCAAAGTATGAGCAAAGAAACAGACTTTGCGCTTACAGCTCTGTCCATCTTTCCAAGGTTGGGTCCGATATAGAGCAAGATGAAGCCAACACTCGAAAACGTCATGAGCAAACTCGCAGGCATCCCCACAGCGGCAAGTTCCTTTTCGAAAGTCCAGGCAAGCAGTTCCAGAATAATGAAAGCGTCGAGGATCATGTCTTCTTGCCTTCTCACCAGGGTGAGCGAAGGGCACTCAATGCAGTCATGGCTCCGTCCTCTCATACAGCGCAGGACCTTAAATTCATACATTCCGAATTCATCGCAGGAATAGCATCCACAACAGGCAAAGACTCTTCATCTTCATTATTAGAAGGCAAATACTTCTGCAAGGCACAAAACACATCCTCCAACCAAGGCGAACTAGAGCCCACAAATGCGTTATTAAGACGAATGCCTTGCATCTCGCCCCGCGCATCTTTCTGCACAAAAGTCGTGGCATCTCCATTGCTCTCATAGCCATAACTGATGTCTGGAAAATCCGGAAAGCTAAGAGCACTTCTATCGTCTTCGAATCCGCGACTTGCTATGAATCTTGAAGACGAAGAATTCATGTAATCTGAAGAAGTCGGCGACGAAGAAAAATATTGAATCTCATTCAAATTCAACCCGCCACTGCGACCAGGGGACATGAGACAAACCGAATCATCACCATGGCTACCAAAAGAATGATCATTGAAAAACGACCAGGGCAACGACCCCATGGAATACGCTGGTTGTTCTGCAGAAACACTTGACATTTTTGCTAAATCAATCAACCAAAGCAACGACAACAGAGACCCGACAAATTCAGACACACAGACAGAGATCTCCGAATTCCAAATATAATCAATCCAAATCTATCAAACCCCCAATTTCTTCAACAATAATCTTTCCCTACCCTCGTCCCTTGAATTAACGACAACAGAGAAAAATGGCATATCACAGGATCAACTGCTTTTCATCGAAATCGTTTGTGATCACGCCCAATTAAAAAAAAAAATTGCGGCTCAGAAATTGTGACACCCAGTAAAAAAAAAAAAATCAAACTCCTAGAGAGCAATTTCGAAATGAAGCATGAAATTTTTCAAACAATGAAGAATTATTTCGCAAAAAAAATACCCCAGCTCTGATACAAATAATCAATGAATGAATTACAATGAGCAATGAAGCTCAATAAATAATACAAATGTATTTACAGAAACAGCAGGTTTCTACTAAGAAATACAAACAGCAAGTTTCTAATAAGAAACTGCTAATAAGATCACAGACGATCTTATCTACATAAATGAGCAATAAACACTAAAATAGCATTATTCTAATAATTTTGTCTTCAAGTACAATTAGGAAAACCGAACCTAGTTACATTCTTCAACAGTTACAACCCCAGGAAGTTGACATTCCAACTTACCCCATCGAGGCCCATAAGACTTTGGCGCTTCATCTCCTAGGGTTCAGTTTTTGGATGTTTTGATGTTTCTCTTTGCTTCTTTCTGATAAAAAGGCCTTCAAGCCTCATTGTTAAACAGTTTGATGAAGGCATGTAGCCATCACATCTCTTCTCAGAGATGAGTTACCACCATTCAAGCTAGTTTGTTTTTATTCTGCATTTATACAGTTTCAACATTTTCCATTTATTAATAGAAGTCAAGTTTCACTGTATCTTTGTGTTTTGGTTATATATCCATATCTCATTTTGTTCCGTTGATAAATTCAAATCACTAACCCCACTTGATGACTCCATAAGGCACTTTGACATAGGACGTTGACCACTTATTGAGGAGCATTGACCTTCAGATACCAGCTCAATTGATACTCTTCTCTCCCTCCAGGACCTTGAACGCTACCCTCCAAAGCCAAGATGTTGCCTTGAGAGCTAACGTACCCCAGAGTTGACAAGATGCCCCCAAGCTAGTATTTCACTTACTTGATGGACATTGCCCTATTTTTTAGGAGATTTGACGATGAAGATGACATGGGAACCTTCTAGCGAGGATGGTACAACACTATGAATAATGACATCATACACTAGATCCATGGTGTCCCCTTCATGATGCTTAGATTGATGATGCAGGCAAGTTTATGGATGACATTTTCATAAGGGAGCCTTGCTAGATGATTGAACACCATTTGATGAGGAAATGTGACCTTTGGTATGACATGCACCCTTTTGAGGCATCCATTGCAGCTTTTGATGAGAGACACCCATTTTTTGAGGATGACATCACCCAAAGTTTCTAGCTCACACGTGTGGGTTAGTTGAGCCTTATTTTTAAGTTTTATCATTGAGTTGGTTATCTTCGAGGGTCCATTTGTGATCTATCCAACTTGTAATTACAATTAATTATTATTTTAAGGCTTTTAAACTAAATTGAGAGAAATTCGACTTGGTTGCCCTCATATTAATAGAAGGTGGAATTCTCTTAGAATCAATGTCACACTTGGATATCAATTCACACTACTTCTCTAATCTCTCCCATGCATTATGGAGCACTAGTGCAGCGAACTTCTTGGGGAGGATATGTTGTCGGTTGCTTCTCTCTCTTGGATAATTATAGATAATTCTTTGATGATATGTGTTAATTTATTGCAAGTATCTTCTTCCATCTTGTACTTGTTGAAGAAATAGGATTTAATGAAATTTTCACCAAAATTTTCTTGATGTTTTGTGGCTCTAACATCATCTTGAACAAGATTCTCATCAAGTTTCTCTAGAGGAACCTAGTTTTTAACTTCCTCCCTTTCAATCTCCAAAGAAGACAAGAGAACCACAGTCTATGTAATACACGTTAATGGTGATACTTTCATTGTTGTTGTCTAAGTGGATGATTTAATTATAACTAGCACCAATACAGACGCAATTCTTAGATTGAAGAATCAATTTGTCGACACTTCTGAAATAACTAATCTTGGTCTTCTACATTTCTTTCTTTCCTTCAAGTCTTGCCTTTGCATGATGGTCTCACTATAGCACTACTACAACCACATATATGGTTATCATCAAAGTCCAACCTTGAATTTCCCCTTTTAAAACAAAAGTGCATGCACTTCAATGGATAAATCAACCTCAAAATTCATGCCACTAAGAATAAAACAATCATCGACTTCGATTGAATGATTGTTGCTTATGCAAACTTTCAACCAAAATTGCAATTATAAAGGAGCTTGACTTAGGTTTTTCTATTATAGCAAAATAAATTAGGTTTTTAGTTGACGTAGGCACAAGTCAAACTAGGATTTTAGTTGAGCAAAGATAGCAAATCAACCTAGGGTTTTATATGTCCAAATTTAGCACAAATACCGAGGAAAATTAGTGTTTCCAAATTTTGTAGAGGGTCAACCACTAGTAAATTTGGAACTCACACCATGTGAAGCATAAAAACTAATAGCTTGTAGACTTGAATGTAAAACAAAATGTTTGGTCTTTACTTACTAAGGTAAGTTAAGCTCTTAATTCATTTATCAACCCGAGAAAGTACACTTAGAGGCACTCATCTAATGTATATAGATCTAGAAGGATCTAAGGTTCTAATGATAGCCTAGTGAAATGAAATTAACAATGCTCTCTTACAAGAGGTCCTTCCTTGTCTTTTCAAACACTTAAGCATCAATTTAGATGAAAACAAATCTAATGAAATTTTGATTGCCTAGGCAACAAAAACAAAGTATTAATGATTGGTTAAAAATCCTATCATTCCTTTACAAGAATCTTGTTCAATCGAATCCTTTCCAATCCTCGGATCATAACAATTCAAAGCAATTTCAACACCTAACTAATCCAAGCAATAAATAAGACAAGTAACGTTGCAAACCAATGACAGTTGAATCCCTTACAAGAATGACTTAACTACAAATTGAATTTAACAATTACAAATTTGAATCACTTGAAAATCAAACCATGAACTATCTTTGAAATTAAAGCCAATAAGCAAATATCGAAATTATGCAACAACAAGCATATATATCAATCTTCAAGATTAGTATTGGTTGAGTCCTTTTACAAGGCTCTTTTCACAACAAATGCAAATCCTTTCCAATTAACAACTTCAATCACATAACCTTCCTTACAACACATAAAATAAGCTCTGAATTTTAAATCTATCTATGCAACTAGTAAAGAACTTGAAGACAGAGTGTACCAACGTAATGATGAGGGCCCTTCAACACTTCACAAGCACATTGTAAAACAATTCAGAAGAATATGACTATTGGATCTAAAGGCATAAACTCGATAGTGAAGTTTGTATTAAGTCTGGAATTAAAAATGCATAAATTGTACTTTCATGCGTCCAAAATCTAGTAGAAACATAGTTTTTCCTCCTAGGTTATTTATCACAAATCCTATAATAAAAGAAGCTATTCCTGCTCCATATTATCCTAACATAATTCTATTAATTACATCCAAGAAGGCCGAAATTGGATCATTTCCTTCATTTATGCAAAAATTCTCAAAATAGAAATTCTTTTGTTCACAAAATCTGGAAATTCTGCTAAAGTGGTTGGGTTTGACCAGCGTTGAACGGACACTTATTTTCTTCAAATTTGAAAGTGGGTAGGTAATCCACCATCTGTGTACATTTAGCTTCATGCCCACAATCTTCAAATTCGCCAACCTGTTATGCAACATGTCAAACCATGGAGCATTTACAGGAAGTTACAACTTCTTGTAATTTTCTGGAAAATGTCATTTTTAACACAATAATTTCAAAAATAAATTTCAAGCTAAAAATAATGATAATGACATCATATCATTTAGTTTCTAAGGATTATAGCTGGAATATGAAGGTTAGATGGTCAAAAATGATAATCAAAAGAGGATTTTTAAGTGAAATGGACAGTCATAATTTGTTACCAACATTCCTCCAAACTCAGGGTTTCGCATGCCCTCATGCAAATGAATTCTAACGTGTCAAATTTTGCCTTCTGCCTCTGCTGCCTAAAGCAAAGTGTTGATGTTCATTTGGGCTTCATACTCTGTCTTCAAGATTCGATACTTGGTTTTAATTGCCTTCTTTTGCTTGTAAAGTTTATAGGCCTTCCTACAGATTTGCATTTTATAAGCTTTGAGTTTCTTAACCTTCTTTTTCAATTTTTCTTTCTCATCTTGAAATTTCTTGCTTTGTATTTTGAGTGTTTCATTTTCTCTTTTCACCACTCTTTCCAAAACCTCTGATTCCATAAGCTGCTGCTATAATTTCTCAACTTTCCTTTCCAGCTTCCTTTTCTTCTTTCCTGAGAATTTATGTTCTTGTTGTTCCTTTTCCTTGTCTTTTATTTCCAATCCTTGTATGTAATCACATTGGGGCTGTTGTAGAATGTCATCTTCCTCCACCATTTTTGCTTTCTGACCAAACTTAGTCTTTTTGGACTTTCTTGTGTAGGTAGTAAAAATTTTATCATGTTCAGCTTTCTCAGCGTCCTCTCTTACCATTCTTCTTGTCTTGATACTGCTGCTAGATGGAATAGAGTTACTATGTACTCTGAAAAGTCTTCCTCTATAGCATCTACATCAATCAATAGTTCTACATGTTGCTGCCCTTCCTTTAAATTTTGTTGTTCTTCCTGTGAATTTTGTTGCTTTGCTTGCTCCTCATCTGCTATAAACTCATTAGTCACCAAGAATTTCCATGTCACACTTATCTTTTGCAGTTCAAACTCAATCAAGATTTTTACCAAGCCATAATGATATAAACTCCTATCCTTGTTTGTTCTTTGTTTTTGTATGGTCTTAGACATCTTAGTTAAATTTTTGAATGACATAGACTATTTCATCCCATGGATGAATGAACCAACTCCTAGGAATCCCTGATTTCCAGTTAACTGATGATACCCTTGTTCTGGATATGAAATGTGTCCATGTTTCTCATTGAACTACTTTGTTTTAAAATACTTCTCCTCTTCTGGGCTTATGCCTATTGCTTGAACAATTGTGTCTTCTGAGACCCTAAAAGACAAGTTTCCTACAATGGCCCTCTCTCTAGTGAATGAAGAGGCAAACTCCCTTGTTCTTAGCTCATTGTGCCCATTGAATTTTTCTAGGAATGCCAGCCATTGTTTTGCCCTAAAAATGTCTATGCAGTCCTTATGGAATTTGGAAGGGTCAAATTGTTCTGGCTCTGTTCTGTTTGCCATGAGAGAGATCTTTTTTACCTCCGGTTACTCTGTGTTGTAAGAAGAATTTACGGTTGTAAAAGATTTACTGCATTTTCCTTATGTTGTAAAAAGAATTTTACCATAATTACGATTTGAAAACTACCTGAGCCTGAGTACTATGCGTGACTCTGTTTTAGTGGAGGACATTGTCAATTAAATTGGAATGCCCTTCAACCGGTTCTGTAGAATCTCTCCGATATCATACATTTGATTGATGCTTAAAACAAAATGTATTTCTTCCTTATCATTGTATTTGTCATCAAGCCATCGGTTTTGTGTTACTGTTGGAGCTTGTGTTGATGGGTACAAGGTAAGTTGTTTTCTCTCCGTGCCTCTAGAAATGATCATGTTACCAGATCTACACCCAATAAATGCATCAGCAGTTGCCAGCCATGGTCTGCCAAGTATGAGTGGGTGTCCTCCTAAATTTGATTTTGGCTGGAGTACTAAGAAATCAACTGGATACTCCCAAGAGTCCAGTGAAACAATTATATCTTCCAGTATCCCTTCAGGAATGACTTTAGAGCGATCTGCTAATTCCAAAACAATCGAGGTTGACTATAAATTTGTTAGCTACAAAATTTTCATTGTGTCCAATGTCATTACATTTATTGCAGCTCCTAAATCAATCAAAGGTTTTGGAATTGAAATTTTGTTGATAATTGTTGTGACTCTAGGTATGCCTGGGTCAATGTATGTTTCCATGGAAATGATATTTGACATCAAGCCAGCGAAATTGCCAATAACATGTATTGTTTGTGGATCAAATATTTTCTTTGCAGACTTTTTGAGACAGAGCTCTTTAATGGCTATGGTATAAATCAGAATATCCTTGATTGCCTGGAGTAATGGCATTTTGACATACACATTTCTCAATTCATCAAGAACATCGAATTGTGGCAATGGTGTGGGTAATTTTGGTTGAAGTAATCATTTTGGAAATGGAGGTGATTGTAGTGTTTTGATTTGTTGACCGTGTTCTAGATTGTTTTGTGTTGGGTCATTTTGTTTGTTGCGTGTTGGTTTTTCTTGTTCATCAATTTGACTCTCTTTTTGTGATCGCGTTGGAACAGGTGGAGGTTCTTTTTGCAGAGTTTGACCTGACCTTAGTAAGTAAAAATTGTCCATTTCACTCAAAAATCCTCTTTTTATTATCATTTTGACCATCTAACCTTCATATTCCAGCGATAATCCTTAGAAACTAAATAATATGATGTCATTATCATTATTTTTAGCTTGAAATTAATTTTTGAAATTATTGTGTTAAAAATGACATATTCCAGAAAATTACAAGAAGTTGTAACTTCCTATAATTGCTCCACGGTTTGACATGTTGCATAACAGGTTGGCGAATTTGAAGATTGTCGGCATGAAGCTAAATGTACACAAATGGTGGATTACCTATCCACTTTCGAATTTGAAGAAAATAGGTGTCTGATCAACGCTGGTCAAACCCAACCTTACCACATTACCGAATCTACAACACGGAATCAACAATAGTCACGATGCTTCGTTAACCATTTGATGCATTCGTGACAGCGATCTGAACAAGGGAGCACAGCCCTGCACAAACGTTCAGTGTGTAGCATGCATACATTGTAGCAAGTTCTAAGGTGACTAGTTTGCTAACAACACATTGTTAACTAAACCAGTTGGGTAGTGTGGCATGAAAAATAAGGTGGGGCTCTCCACTATTCATTTCCCAAATTCATTAATAGACAGTAAAGTGCAGTTCAATTCATTGATAGCTTTTTGTTGCACAGGAGCCACCGATGGATTGTACACCACAATATCCCTCACCCATGGGAATTTGTCTCTTAATAAAAAAACAAATGCTAACTACGTGTGGCAAACTTCCACTAGTCTTGGGCACCCAGGTACATGCTCCAAACTTCCAATGCCATAGAGAACCAGTCGTAATTGTGACTGTTGTGGACCTGCAGCTATCACCCTTTTTATTTGTTCAACCAGTTTGGGGTGTCGCATTTGTCGCTTAAAATATCGGAAGAAGGAAGATTTCTCTAACGTTTCCACAGCCAATTGTACTTTGGCTACCATGTCTTCAATTTTTGGTCTACTATGTGTTTCATTATCTTTTGTTTCTATAACAGAGGCAAAGGTATTCTCGGTAATTGCCAGTCCAGAGGTACTCTTCCCCATGTTAAGAATTAACCAAGAAAACAGCGGGATCATTGAATAAAACTCGAGTTATAAATACTTTAGTATATAGAATAGCGTCAGAGCAATGAAAATGTGGAGTTAGGATGCTTGTAGGGTTGTCATTAGGGTTTTCAGGGTCATTATCATTTAAGACCTCTGAACACTAACGGAGATCCTTTTGATGCAAGATAAAAGGAGGGAATGGTTCAAAAACATCACGATAGTCGTTTGTAGCAACCGATGCGAGGGAAATTTCTAAATCGATCAATTCTAGTGGCAATCAGACCAGCTCTTGTAGTACCTGAGCTCCAAGCCCTAAAACTTCGAAGCTGAACAGGCATAATTCGTCAGCACAACTACATAGCCTAGAGACAGTGAAAGGGAGCCCTTTGTGGCAAACAATACAACGCTTAACAATGAGGAAAAACAACTTCCAGTGAGTTCAACCTTAAACCTAACACACCATTCACTATGTGCAGATGAATACACCTTACACCACATGAGAATGTCATCTTTTATCTTCTCATCATTGCCAGGTACTTCAATCACGTGGGATCGAGCTGCATTGCACTTTTTATTTGCGTCCTCTGTACGCTGCTCTAAATAACCGTTTCTTTGTTTGCCTTCTCCGACGGCCATGAAATACCCATCATCATCATATATGGATTCATTTCTTCCATTGGTTCTCTCTGCATCCACACCTTTTTCTCCATTATCAAAAACAGCCAATCCCAATTCGCATTTACTATTAGAACTCACCGCATTTTCTGAAAATATGATATCTTGATTAGAGTTCTATAACCTTGTTAGGTCAGTAAAATCTTGTTGTTTTCCTCTTTCAAATGAAAAGATTTCATTTCTGTACTGTACACTTCTTTGACTGTTCTAAGAACTAACCATTTTAGGTACCTTTTGTTTGTGATTTCCTAAAGTCTGACCTTGCTTGGGATCTAGAAACCTCTCTCCATCCGGGCTCAAGTAATTTGCAAAGATTGTCAAATTTAGATTATTGTTTCTGGGGCATTCTTCTGAATTTTTGGCTCGAGAATCTTCTGCAACACTCTCATCCAAATCAAGATTAGTTTCATCGTAATCATTATCTTGTTCTAGGTCATCCTCATTCACATCAAGATCATCTTTATTTGAAGCCTCATCTTGATCTGAATAAGCTTCATTGGACTCAACATCATCTTGATCTGTATAAGCTTCATTGGATTCATCATCTAGATCATTTTTCTTATTATTGATTTCCTTTTGACATGCTTTAACTTCTGCATATGGTTTTTCTAAATGCTGAAATGCTTCTTGAATTTCACTAAACTGCTCAACATATTCAGGACGTGAACGTAATGACACATTGTGCGGAGAACAACATTCAAAGACCCACATGATTATATTGTATGCCATGGCTATGATACCATTGAAGCATAAAAACAGATAGCTTATAGACTTGAATGTAAAAATACACGAGGTATTTAATAATAATTATTTTTTAATATATATAAAATGTATATGTGATGAATGTTTACAATGAAGACCCACCTATATATACCTAAGCATGTGTCCTTTCGTGACTGGGCATGTCTTTTAGACATGCCTTTTCACTTAACTTAATGACTATTTAACATAACTAATATTTGATTATTTAATATTTACATTAATTTTATTTATGTCACTTGTTATGAATTGTATTCATAACTTAGCAAAATGCCAAATATAGCAAAGGCGGTTGAATTAGATTTTGGAAGTTGACATACCTCATACAAATCTAACCTAGGGGTTGCCTCAAGTGATAACCCTACCAATGGCTAACATGTGTTCATAACTTAGCAAAATGCCAAATATAGCAAAGGCGGTTGAATTAGATTTTGGAAGTTGACATACCTCATACAAATCTAACCTAGGGGTTGCCTCAAGTGATAACCCTACCAATGGCTAACATGTGTCATATTGAGAACACCTCCATTTACTCAATTCAAAACCAATTCATTACTGCACATTAGAATCATGGGACCAGACACCATCCCTACCACAAATAAAACTATTAAATATAGCCAATGCCAAAAGTAGCAGCCCAAATCTAAAAATAGCAGCATCTTGCATGTCAATGAAAACAGTCTCATTGAACTTGCCTTTCTAAAAGGAACCCATATATATGCTCAAAACCAACACATGTGCCTTGAAACCCTAATTGCTAAAAATAGTAATGCCATGAAAATGCTCATACATCACTTATAAAAAGCTCATTGGCATCATGAGCTCACTAGGACCAGTAATATGTGATCATTTCTAACATGCAAGCCTCGGAACTCATGCTACTAGAAAATAGGAAAACTACAAAAAATAGCATCTTCCTCCAAATCTAGTAAAAATGCCTTTGGAATAAACTCTAACCACTATGAAAACAAATGTATCACTAAAACTAGCTTCATGACAACTAATTGGACCGTAACTCTCTAACTGTGCAGGCAACTTTGGGGGTTAATGGTATCCCATGACAAATTTTCAAGTATTGGTTGCTAATGGGGGCAATATTTATTGTGGGGGGAAATGCCATAATATAAAACTTAGTATGGGATATTATAACTTATCGAACCCCATGTATGATGTTCCTATCAGAGGAGTAGATGTAGTTTGAGGGATTCAATGTTTGAGAACCTTGGTTGAACTTTCTACCAACTACGTTGATTTATTCATGAGATCCAAAGTAGAGATAAGATAAGAAAAGATAAGATAATTATATTAGTCTAACGAACAACCACAAAAGTAGGTCAATGGGATTGAAGAGTACAACCAGTATGAATATAATGTGGGAGTGCCAGCGCAACTCCTAGAAATGCAGAAAACAATATAAAGAAAGAAAACTACACAAGGATAACACCAAAAACATACATATAAAAATGTGACACGATCACAAGACACCGAGTGAGTTTGGAAAACACACGAACCTGTCAAGAGAGAATGAGTGACAGAGAGATCAGACAATGGGGCCAATGATGTCAAGTTTTCCCAAGTTTGATGATCAAGGAAGAGGGCGATGAATAAGGCATCTGCTCATTGTTGAGGTCATCTGGAACCATCGGGGGTTCTAATTGTATGATCGGGGGAGAATGTACGAGTGAGGGATACTTCTCGCATCCAAACTCAAAAAAAGGAAATTCCAAATGGATCTATGGTTGCTCCTCTCGATCTAGTATATAGTCTAATGGACAGGAGATATTGTACTTTTAATCTGTCTAGAGGTGATTTCTCCAACGCTCTAAGTACGTGTGGCCTAATGTATGAATTAGTGCTAGTGAGCCAGTCTCAATAATATTGGTTGGCCTCTAAGAGGGGGAAGCTAAGGAGAAGAAACCCACAGTCTCACCATTTGGTTATCCGGTGCACTGGGGAACTCCGGTGCACCGTGGAACTCTACCTATCGTTTGTTGCTCTGATATGAAAAATCCATAGGTAAGTATGACGTGATCAATCTAGTCATCCTAGGTTGGATCTTGGCATGCAAGAGCTAAGATTTATGGCAAAAGATCTCCCCAATGAAGAGGGCTAAGCATTTTGGTCTTGGTATTGGAAGAAAGCAGAGAGGGAAATGCCATAATATAAAACTTAGTATGGGATATTATAACTTATCAAACCCCATGTATGATGTTCCTATCAGAGGAGTAGATGTAGTTTGAGGGATTCAATGTTTGAGAACCTTGGTTGAACTTTCTACCAACTACGTTGATTTATTCATGAGATCCAAAGTAGAGATAAGATAAGAAAAGATAAGATAATTAAATTAGTCTAACGAACGACCACAAAAGTAGGTCAATGGGATTGAAGAGTACAACCAGTATGAATATAATGTGGGAGTGCCAGCGCAACTCCTAGAAATGTAGAAAACAATATAAAGAAAGAAAACTACACAAGGATAATACCAAAAACATACATATAAAAATGTGACACGATCACAAGACACCGAGTGAGTTTGGAAAACACACGAACCTGTCAAGAGAGAATAAGTGACAGAGAGATCAGACGATGGGGCCAATGATGTCAAGTTTTCCCAAGTTTGATGATCAAGGAAGAGGGCAATGAATAAGGCATCTGCTCATTGTTGAAGTCATCTGGAACCATCGGGGGTTCTAATTGTATGATCGGGGGAGAATGTACGAGTGAGGGATACTTCTCGCATCCAAACTCAAAAAAAGGAAATTCCAAATGGATCTATGGTTGCTCCTCTCGATCTAGTATATAGTCTAATGGACAGGAGATATTGTACTTTTAATCTGTCTGGAGGTGATTTCTCCAACGCTCTAAGTACGTGTGGCCTAATGTATGAATCAGTACTAGTGAGCCAGTCTCAATAATATTGGTTGGCCTCTAAGAGGGGGAAGCTAAGGAGAAGAAACCCACGGTCTAACCATTTGGTTATCCGGTGCACTGGGGAGCTCCGGTGCACCGTGGAACTCTGCCTATCGTTTGTTGCTCTAATATGAAAAATCAATAGGTAAGTATGACGTGATCAATCTAGTCATCCTAGGTTGGATCTTGGCATGCAAGAGCTAAGATTTATGGCAGAAGATCTCCCCAATGAAGAGGGCTAAGCATTTTGGTCTTGGTATTGGAAGAAAGCAGAAAGGGAGCCCCCCAAGTCCCTATAGAGGCAATGATAACATGATGAAATTCTGATGTTCTATGTTGAAACTATTCAAAAAAATTCTTTCTACTGCAATATTAGTTAAGCAATTGTAGATAGAACATAAACCAAATGCACAATAGAAGACAGCCAAGAATAGAATGAGACATAGAGAATTTAGGTCCAGTGTCCAGGGCAAAACCCACAAGGGGAAAACCCAACTACATTCTTCTTCTATTAGATATCAATTGTTCAACAGAGATACAAGGTAAAATGAGAGATCAAGAGAATGAGTAAGTTTACCCAAATCTAGACAAGTTGTAGCATGATGGTCACCGGTACCCGCAGCAGATGCAAAACTGAATAAACCTTCCCTTCAATTGAATTAACACTAAAACGCTGAAGCAATGAATCAACCTTGGCTCACCACGTACTGCCCTTACTCTCCAAGTCTCTCTCTCTCACAATCTTCTTCAAGTCTATCCAAGTCTCTCTCTCTCAAGTTCGAATTCTTCTTTCATAATGCACAAGTAGTAGTGGTCAGGTGAGAATACATGAGACACATATATAAGAAGAGCAACAAATTCTTGTCATAAAGGAGCAATACGCATGCCTTGAGGAACCACTAAGGGGAGTGTAACTCATGCCATTAAGGAGAGATATGCATGCCTTAGTAGCATATGTCATTAAGAGAGGTATGCATGTCTTAGTAACTTATGCCATTAAGAGAGGTATGCATGCCTTAGTTAAGGAGAGTGTAACATATGCAATAAATAGAGTGTAAGATGAATCTTTTATGACATGATTTTAATGAGTGTAAGAGGAATATGCCATGTCTTTAATGAGTGTGTGAGAGAGTGTAATGTATCATTAAGAGAGAGAGAGAGAGTTAGGTAGTGCCATGTGAGTCCTCAAAGGGAGAGGTGCGAAGTGATTAAGTGATGAAAGTAAGGTGACTTGTAATTCCTTTTAATAATAATGTCATAGTATCATAAAGGATAATAATAATAATATTGATGATTAAGTCGAGATTGAACAATTAGGATTCATTAATGATAAGTGATTTTCCTTCAACTATACTTGATTACCAGAAGATGCAAGGTGATTTACTATTTTTGGAAAGTCATACTTGAGATGTTAGACATGACTTTCTATTTTTAGAAAGTCACTCCAGAATTGTCAAAAATGAGATTTTATTTAAGGAAATTCATCCTTGTGCTGTCAATTTTCAACATAGCATCTTTTGGCCTCATAGTATATGGGATATCAAAAAACAAGGTGCATCTCCATCTCTAGCTCCTGAAACTAACTTACCTAGTAGATCTTATCAAATCATGGTATATGGTGATTTGTCTCTATTTGGAGCCAATGGGGGCAGACCCGAAGTTGTCCCAAAGGGTGTTGAATTTTGTAGTTGTGGTTGATCTTCATAATTTATATTTTAGCCCTTGAAATATATAATGTAATTGTAAAACATGTTCTTCGTGTCATTTTCATTGTTTAGACCTTGAAAGAATTATTATAAGACATGTTCTTCATGTCGGATTTTAAAGAGAAAATTTGGAAATTTAAATTTTGAATTTTTTGCTCCAAACTTGTCAAGATGACCCTCCCTCAAGTCAAGTCGGCCCTAGTGAAGAGACAAAGCCATTTAGACAAGTAGAACGCTATATATAAAGCATTCGACCTTCTCCACAAGGCACCATTCGACCTCACACAAGACAAGTAATATTTTGGGCATCTCGGAGAAGAAGAAGAAGGACGAAGTAGAACAAAGAAGGACGAGTTCATCTCTAGCATCTATCTCTCTCTTGACTTCGCACGTGTGACACTCTGTGTAGCTTCTAGACAACAAGTCGAACTTTTGGGTAGTAGTTTCTACGCAGCAAGGCCAAAATTCTAGGCAAATTGTTCTAGGCAGCAGGGCTAAGTTTCTGGGCATATTCTCAGAGGTCGAAATTTGGCCTAGGCAGATCAAAGAGGGCAAAAGTTTGACTTGACAAGAGGGTTGCTTGGCCAGGTTTGACCATAGCATTGTTGGTCCGTTTGACCTCATAGTTGACTAGAAGCATTAAGTGTATCTCTTTTTGAACTGAAGAAGTTCTCTAAGGAAAAGGTTGTTGGGTTTTAAACCCAAGTGGATTTTCCCAGGGTAAATATTCTATTATCTTTGTGCATTGCAATCTTTGTTGAATTTCTAGTGTAATCAAGACTAGTACAATTTTTCAAACCAATAACTACTTCCAATGATACAATTATTCTTCTTACAGTATTCCAATCATTAAGCAGTTATACATGAAAAATTTCAGCCATTCCCTTTCTTCAACAAAGCAAAAGAGATCACAATAAACAGTAAAGAGACAAAATTTTACCAATATTTAAGCTAGCACCTAAAGCAAAACCCACAAATGGAAAACCCAACAAATCCTTGCTTATGAGAGACGGAATTCAGTTCATCAAAATATTCCAAACAAGATTCCAAATTCTAACCTCAATTTATACAAGTCAAACCAGTCAACGAAGAGAGAAAATAGTCCACTCTGGTCAAAGTCCAAATTTGTAACAAAGAGGTTGAATTTCAGCCTAAGGTCGCTAATAATAGAGGGTCGAAATTCAATCAAAACCATAGTCAACAAACGAGTCAAAATCTCAGGGTTAACTTGCGATCAACGAGCTAGAACAAGAGCAAAACTTTAGTCAAACAAGGTCAACAAATCACAACAATTTTTCGGCCTCCTCAAACAATATAAATTTCAGTCAAATAGAAGCAAACTCTCCTAAGTCAATGCCAGTCAAACAGAAGAATAGAAGGTTGGTCAACGTAAAACAGAAATACTCCTTGTCTCCTTCGCATGTGTGAACTTCTTGTAATTTCAGATCAGATGTGATGAGTGAGTGAGATGCCAAATGAGCTCCAACGAATTTCTATTTATATGTGGTTTAGGAGGAGGGTTTTGACCTTGGGGTCAAACCCATTCATCATGTGGGACCGACTTGTGCATTTTAGGCCAACATGGTCGACATGAAAAATAAGATTTCTTCCTTTGATTTGCCAATGAAAGTACCGACCATAGATACCAAATTTTCAACAATCTCTATTGTCCTTGCGCATTTATGGTTGAATTTCTGAAGTGTAATTGCTTAATGATAAACTGGAATTGTTAAAAAGAAGATCTACATCATTAGAAGTAATTATCAGTATTTCAGAAATTTGTGCTTGTATCTACTGCACTTGAAAAATCAACAAAAGGATCCTGAGCAAGAGCACCCAACACTTGCGCATATAAGGGGGGCATACAATGATGTCATACCATAACTCCAAAAGGTGCTAATACTCTACATAGAAGGACATCTTCAAGTCCAGGTTCATTAGACATAAGGTCCAAGTGACTTGAATGTACAATTTGTAGATATCCTCTCTGATAGCCTAATTTAGTACCTATCTAGTCCAAAAGAGATGATTTAATGCACCAAGGGAGAATCCAAATGGGGGAAGGCACACTAGGGAAAGAGTAATTGACTGGAGAAGTTAAGAAGCCTCTAAAATCCAACCTCGTACTAGGCCTGAGGGAGGACATAAAGCAAGAGCCTTTGAGGAGCAAGGTGCAAGGTACGGTTACCTCTCTCTCCTAATGGTAGAGTCTCTGAGAAGAGGTTGGATTCTATGAAGGAAAGAAACCAAATGGAAAATGAGCTTGAGCTAGAAAGGGTGGATGCCAAACTCTACCTGGATGGTGAACTGCAGAATCGTCCACCTAGATCTAAGGATGCATCGTACTCTCTCTAGCCTAGTCTAGTATGTCTACAATAAGCTTGGTCCCCATATCTCAAATCCATAAAGAACTTGGGATATTTTGAAGAAGTTCAACATGTTAAGTTGCAAGCTAGCAACAACTTGTTATGTAAAAATTAATTAAGGTAATTTTAGGTCGATTAAGACGAAGGGGTACGATCATAAGATCGTGCCCTTTCCCAAAAGGATACCCATGGCAATATATAAACCAAGGAATCTCGGTGTAAACCATCATCCTTCAATTTATTAATAAAATATATATGTATTATTGTTATTTATTGAGTCTGTATACTCCATCTGGTATCAAAGCCAATGTTGCTCCTACCTGTGTGCACTGTGTTGTCTGTGTTCAATGTGTAAATACCGTCGACCATCATCGATCCTTCTTAACCGCGTTGACTGTGTTTCCGCCATTCAAATATATTTGTTGTTTGTCGGTGCTTTGTGTTCATTTTGCTCCCATCGTTCTTGTCCTCCACCAACTGATCATTGTTCTACTCTTTCCGCAACCGACAACCAATCCACTGTCGGTTTCGTCGCTATTCTGAGTCGTAGTTTCATCTGCCCCGTGTCCAACCGCCAACCGACGTGGTCGTTGACCCTCCGATCATGTCTATCCATTGACCACCATTTCAATTATTCAAATTTATGCAATATATCTTTATTATATACTCATTATATAAATTTTAATTAAATTTAACTAATGTTATATAAATATTATATAATTAATTATATATCCAATAATATATATATAGATTATTAAATCAAAAATATATAATATATATTAAAAAAAATTAAGGTCAAGTTAAGAAAAAAGGTTAAGTTGGATAAGTATACTCCACCTCATCCCTGATCAATGTCGTCATCAATGTCGATGGCTAATTTTAGTAAAAAATTGATTGATCTTGAGAATTCCAGTGAAATCAAGGAGCTCTAAGATACAACAAAGAGAAAAGAGAGCCACCTCAAGCAGAACCATAATGAATTTAAAAATGATCATGCAATCCTTTCAAATAAGGTGTATCTAAATCATAATCAAGCAATGGCGATGTTGAGTTGTATTTGTGAAAAGTTGAAAATCACTCATGATCCAATACCCCAGAATAATGAAGCTACTCAACATCCAGATTTTATAGACACATCAAACTCATCATACTCACATCCAAACCCTAAGTCTCCAAAGGCATCTTCCATGCCTAATCAACAAAATAGTAACACGAATTTTCAAAATATGCAGCTTTGGAATCAATACTCAAATATGCAGTTCCCGAATCAATACCCTTTCTTCACTCCACCGGTAGTTATATATCAACGAAGAGCAAAACTTGATCTCTCCAAATTTGACGGTACCGAGAAATGCAATGTTGCATGGTTCAATAAAGCAGAAGAATATTTCGAGATTTATGGTATTGACAATGATGATGAAAGATCAGGCATGCATCCATGCAAATGGAAGGCGGAGCATATAATTGGTATATGTGGTGGAAGAAGATGACACTTGCTATCAGTGGGAAGAAAATCAAAATTGCATTCTTTAAGAGGTTCCAAGGTGTCAAAGAAGAAGAATTATTTTCAGCACTCACCAGACTGCAACAAAAAGGAGATGTGGATGAATAAACTTGGGAATGGGCAACTTTAGCTACAGGAGTAACTGGATTATCAAAAAATCTGTCTCATTCAGTCATACATCACGAAACTCAAACCCCATCTCCAGGCTAAGCTTGAACTTCATGACATCACTTCTATAAAAGAAGCAAGATATAAAGCAAAAGTTGTTGAAAAGAAGCACAAAAAGATGCAGTGGCCAAAGGTTGAAAAAGTATATTCGAGGCGAAGATTTCCCCAAGTTGCGAACACGGATAATACAAAATATGTTCCACCACATCTTCGTGAAGGAGACAAAACTAATTTGGAAATGCAAAGAATGAAATAAGGTGAGTGCAAACATTGTTGCAAAAAATGGGACCTTAAATATAAATGTGCCAAAGGAAAAGAAACCAAGAACATGTATGCATGTGAAGTAACCAATGATTTAGACAATGAAAAATCAGACGTAGAAGGAATTGAAGATTCTCCACAATTTTCTCCAAAACCAAATAAGGAGTATTCTGCAAGTGTCATTATCGGCCATGACAAGTATATCACAACCCCAAACATTAAAGTTAAAAGGACATATCAAGAAGAGCAATATAATGGTTTTGATCGATACCGGTAGCACCCACAACTTTTTGGACTCAACCATGGCAAAAAGACTCAACATTTTCACATTTCCCACGCCCAACATGAAGGTTATGGTAGCTGATGGTAAGAAAATTGAAAAAGTAAAGAAATGCCATAAAGTTAAATTACGGATTCGAGACTATAATCTAGGATCTCCGTTCTACATTGTACCATTAGGAGTGGATGTGGTCCTAGCTATCCAATGGCTACAAACCCTAGGCACTTACTCTGCCAACCATCAAAAACAATTTATAAAATTTAAATGGGAAGGGCAAGAATAGAGGTTATATGGGTTCCAGGTCCCTAAGAATCAAATTGTATCCTCATCCCAGATGATGAAAATGATTCGGAAGGGAGCACTGGCTTATTTAGTGTAGTGTCATCAATTAGAAATGCTAACTTCAAATATGATTAACGAAGAGTCACCTGAAGTTCAAGAACTAATTCAAAAGCACGAGAAGGTGTTCCAAGACCTTCCAATGAAGTTTCTCCTAAAAGAGAAATCGAGCATACAATCGAAGTCAAATCAAGATCAAATCCCATCAACATCAAACCGTATCCATATCCACATGTCATCAAAAAAACCAAGCATACAATCGAAGTCAAATCAAGATCAAATCCCATCAACATCAAACCGTATTGATATCCACATATCATCAAAAAACCGAAATTGAGAGATTAGTCCAGGATCTTTTAAACTATGGCATTATCACAAAAAGTAGAAGTCCATACGTTGTTCCAGTCGTATTAGTTCGAAAAAAAGATGGATCGTTTAGGCTATGCGTAGATTACCGAGGGCTAAACAAGATAACGATTAAGAACAAGTTTCCAATTCCATTTATCGATGAAATGCTGGATGAACTACACGGAGCTAAATACTTATCAAAATTAGATATGAGATCAGGGTACTACCAAATAGAAATAAGGTTGGAAGACATAGCAAAAATTCTGTTCCGTACACATGAAGGTCACTATGAGTTTAAGGTAATGCCTTTTGGTCTAACTAATGTTCCAACAACATTCTGAGCCACCATGAATGAGATATTTCATCCATATCTAAGGAAGTTTGTGTTAGTGTTCTTCGATGATATTCTAATTTATAATAAAGCATAGAAGAAGCATCCACAACATTTAGAGCAAGTTCTCACTATATTAGAAGAGCATCAATTTTATGCCAAGAAATCCAAGTGCACTTTCATGAAAGAGGAAGTAGAGTATCTCGAACATATAATACCAAGGAAGGAGTGAAAGTAGATCCTAATAAAATCAAGGCTATAAGAGAGTGGCCCAAACCAATTAACATATCCAAGTTAAGGGGTTTCTTAGGGTTAACTGGGTATTATCGAAGATTTATTAAAAATTATGCCCATGTAGTTGCACTTCTGACAAACCTTCTAAAGAAAAATTCATTTCGTTGGGATGATGAAGTAGAAAAGTGTTTCGAAGGCTTAAAAGAAATTATGTCTAATGCACCTGTATTAGCAACTCATGATTTTTCAAAACCATTTATAATTGAATGTGATGCTTCAAGTTTTGGTATAGGAGCAATATTAATGCAAGATGGTCATCCAATAGCTTTCAAAAGCATGAAGCTCAATAAGCAAGAACGTCTTAAGTCGACATACAACAAAGAAATGCTCGCTATTATGCATGCACTAGCCAAGTGGAGGCAACATCTTTTACAAAGTAAGTTCTCCATACGAACAGACCATAATAGTCTCCAGTACCTCCTGCAACAAAAAACGCTCTCTGAAGAACAACAAAAGTGGATTGAAAAAACCACTACTTTTGACAAGGAGATATTACATAAAAGGGGAAAGGACAATGTAGTGGCAGATGCTCTCTCTAGAAAAGATGAAGAAACATTCTTGTTTGCAGTCTCAGCTATAATCCCATAATGGCTTAATGAAATCCGAAGTGAGTATGCAAAAGATCTAGAAACAACTACTATAATCAATAACCTCCCTCATAATTCAAAATTTGAATGGAAAAACAATATTTTGTGGTACAAGGGAAAGATTTACCTAAGTCCAAAGTCCAAATTTAAATTCAAGGTTCTAAAAGAGTCCCATGATTCACTGTTAGTCGGACATGTAAGTTTCTTTAAAACCTACTATACAATGCACGTCAATCATTTTTCTAGAAGGAAATGAAAAATGATATTCAAAAATATGTAGCAGAATGTGATCAATGTCAACGAAATAAAAGTGAGAACATTATGACCCCAAGTCTGCTCCACCCTTTAAATATTCCAAACCAAAAATGGCAAGGAATATCAATGGATTTTATTGAAGGATTACCCATGTAAGACGAAAAAGATAAAATTCTTGTGGTAGTAGACAGACTCACAAAGTATGCACACTTCACAGGAATGAAGAAATCAGATTCAGCAAAAAGAGATCGCCGAGATATTTTGCAAGAATGTCTACAAATTACATGGATTTCCTAAAGTCATTGTTAGTGATAGAGATGCCAAGTTTAAAGGGAATTTTTGGAAGGGGCTTTTCAAACATAATGAACATACCTCAACATGAGTTTTGCATATCACCCTCAAACAAATGGTCAAACAGAAACTGTCAATAAGTGCTTAGAAGCTTACCTTCGTTGTTATGCAACAGAGAAACAAAATAAGTGGGCTCAGTGGTTACATATCGTTGAATGGTGGTACAATTCAGCTTATCACACTTTCGCAAAGATGACCCCATTTCAAGCTCTGTACGGATATGAACCTCCCAAATGGAAGGATTTGGCCATTTCCGAGACAAAAGTTCCAGCGGTTAAGAAGCAATTAAAAGAAACCCAAAAAGTTTTTCAAACATTAAAAGAAAATCTAAGTATTTCAATAAATCGAAGGAAGCAACAGACTGACTGACACAGAACAGAGAGAGAATTTCAAGTTGGAGAATGGGTATTTGTTAAACTTCAGCTTTGCAAGCAATTATCCCTAAAACAAAAAGGAAAAAACAAATTGGCACCAAAGTTTTATGGACCATATTAGAATAACAAAAAGATCAGCCAAGTGGCATACAGCTTAAGCCTCTCGGATAATAGTTGAATTCACAACATTTTACATGTATCTTATCTTAAAAAGGCATTGGGCAAACACCAATCAACACAGACAACGCTTCCCATATTAGATGATGAAGGCAAGTTCAATTAGATCCAGAAGGAATTGTTACCACCCGAGAAAGGAAGTTGCGATCTCGAGTAATTAAAGAATACCAGATCAAGTGGAAGAATTTGCCACAGAAGCATTTTGCCAAAAACACCCGACGTTACATATGCTTTGAGGACAAAGCATCTTTTCAAGAGGAGGGAAATGTTATGTAAAAATTAATTAGGGTAATTTTAGGTCGATTAAGACGCAAGGGCACTATCATAAGATCATGCCCTTTCCAAAAAGGGGACCCATGGCAATATATAAGCCAGGGACCCTAAGTGTAAACCATCATCCTTCAATTTATTAATAAAATATATATATATATATATGTGTGTGTGTGTGTGTGTGTGTGTGTATGTATTAATGTTATTTACTGAGCCTGTATACTCCACAACTCTTTTGAAATTTACGTTAAAAGTTATACAAAAATGATGACTCCAATCCAGTTGATGCTACTCTATATTGTTAATTGGTTGGAAGTACGATTTACCTAACAACAACTTGTCCAGATATATCATTTGCAGTTAATATAGTATCAAGATTCATGTCAAAATCCTGAGAATTGCATTGCAAAGCAGTTAAGAGAATATTGAGGTATCTGCATGGTACTATTGGCTATGGTTTAGTATACAGATCTACAGAGGATTTCAAGTTGATTGGTTATCCAGACTCGAATTGGGCATGTTGAATGGATAACAGGAAATCAACTTCAAGGTGTTCATTCAACATGGGTTTAGCAGTAGTTACTTGGAGTATTAAAAAGCAACCTACAGCTTCTCTCTTCACAGCAGAAGCAGGGTATAAAGCAGCAGCAATAGCAACTTGTGACGTAGTGTGTTAAGGATAATTTTGGAGGATCTACTTGAGCAGCAAAAGCAACCCACTCAGTTGATTTGTGACAATCAAATTGCTATTCAAATGACCAAGAGTCCAACTTTTTCAAAAGAAAACCAAGCACATTGATATTCAATATCATTTTGTTCAAGATTTTATTCAACAAGGTGTGATAAAGATCATGTATTGCAGAACAGAAGAACAGGTTGCAGATAAACTTTACGGTTTACCTAAAGCACTACCAAAGAATTAAGTTCAGCAAATTCAAAGATGATCTTGGAATTTTTCTTAGTGATCATTATGGGGGAGAAATGTTGGAATAATGATTCAGTTGTCATATTCCAAATTTAATTACTGTTAGTTGTGTTATATATCGAATGTTTAATTTGAGATAGAGAGATTATAGTTGAGAGATTTAGGAACAGGTTGTCAAGAAATTGAAGATAATGATTTATTCAAGCATTGGCTCTCGAACACATGTAAATATTGGCCTAATTAATAAAAATGATTTGAGCTAGTGACTGTATTGTATTGTTGATATTTTCTCCATTATTTGCTGGTGTAATAATTCTTCACAACAGAACATTGAACAAGTAGTCAAAATCTTCTACAATCCTGTAGTGCACCCTGGATCAACCTGGCCAATTCAAATCAATACCAGCCAGTTAGGGCTGGTTTGGTACCAAACTGGTACAAACTGGCAGCTTCTGTGCCCTGTCCAACTGGCCGGTTTCACCGGTTCCAGTTGAGACCAGGCCAGTTTTTAAAACACTGCTAATCACTAGTCAAACAGTCAACTACAGTCTAAAAATAGAAAAATGAAATAAACAAAGGTTAAGCACTAATCCAACCATAGTCTAAAAATATATGCTCCTAAACAACAGGAAACCCTAATTTTAGGAGATGAAGAAAATCAATGAAGAACAAGCTCAGAGAAACAAAAATTAACACCAGTGTAAAACAAAAGACAGGAGTGCAGAAGCAGTTCCAATAGCTATGCTACCAGCAACAAGTAAAGATCTAAGAATATAGCTAAAAGACTAGCTCTTAGTAATTTATATCCAAGATATTAAAAATAAATGTAAGAGGAATGAGTCTTCAGAAGAACTAAAATTTTTCAAAACATACCAGGTCAGTGCATAGTTCAGGTGATCCTGTGGCATAACTGAGTACCGAACAAAAGTACTAGCATCCTTGGGAAGAGGATATGGGTTGCTAGCAGTATGTGCTTCCTCAATTTCTTCTACATAAAGTGCATTCTCAGGAAGTCCAACAGCCCGAGCTATAGCAGGCACATCCACATAAAACCACTGGCCAGAAATAGGATCATTCAGAGGCATGAAAATGTTTGGGTTTTCACTTCCACGTACCACTCCGATGACTTTCACCATTTTAAAATAAGAATCCACATCCTAATTTGGAAACATGGGCATAAATATTTAGAATTCAGAAACAACAATAAGAAGCTCCTACTCCTATAACCTAATCTACAATTTTTCAAAGATGGACAGCATTAATCCGAAGACTCATATGGATAAGGAAAATCAAAATAGCATAGACTATAACAACTCTCAAATAAAACCTTTTATATCAGTATATGGAAGTATATTGTGCTTGATAAACTAGGTAAACATTGAAAACTTTTGCCCAGAATGATGTCCAAGGGACAGACCTTCACATTAGCAGGTTCTTTTAACCAAAATTTCCACCAAGGGCCTCCTTTAGATTTATCCTTCTCTGGTGAGATCATATTCTCATGTGACGTGGCTTTAAGTGAGTTTTCAGAAGATTTATTTCGCCAACTGCGTGGAACCCATCCTCGATTAACCAGTACAGGTATCTGCACACTAGCACAGGGCTTCTTTATAACTCAGTTCTGAAAATACAGCAACCATTTATATATATGGAAAATAACCAGAATTAAAACTACCATAGAAGACATAGCATTCTATTGCCATTGTGTTTAGAAAAACTTCTTAATATCAACAGTTTGTTTTGACAACTAGATCTTATAAAGTTATTTATCATTATATCTACTTAGAAATTCTTCAGTTAAAACACTCAATAATCTGTATATTATCTAAAAGAACCTGCGATTCCTGATTTCCATTGTTCCTCTTTGTCCTGCAAGGCCAGAAAGTTACACAAATAGAACCATGTAACCATAAAGATTCCCTAAAATTTGTTTACAAGTTTTATTGGATATACAACTTTGCCCTTTCATACTCTAACAAGCAGATATGAGCAATCTTGATCCAAAATGGATCATGTGAAGTCCAGTTCCGAAAGGGATAAGAAGACAAAGTTGGCTAAGCATGTCGATGGGCCAGAAAAAAGACCATGTTTGCTGGTTCAATGGCCAAGAAGCAAGATAATTCGAAGTTATTTTTCCAAATTAAATCTTTCATTGGTGTCATTGATTGCTCCTACGCAAGAGTTATGTGTCAATAGGAGTACTTTACAACCTGTTGACTACTGGAGTAGCACCTGATAATTATGTGAAGACTCCATGCCCAAGGATGATCCAGAGGACACTTGTACCATCAGATGTCATCAGTCAACAGAGTTTTTTAACTCTCCTTCTATCTTCTCATCATCTTTCTTCTTTGTAC